>WNWK01021219.1:0-34415 GCA_009830355.1 Cherax destructor | reverse complement strand
AAGTGTGAATGTTCTTTATGGTGAGTAGTTTTAGGCTAAAAATATGTTGGTTGTCCCTTACCATCAAAACTTGGTTGATATACCTTCCCTTCTCTTCTTAAGACTTTTAATATCAAAATCTTGATACAGTAAAAAAAAAAATTGATGAAAAATTCCCCCCAAAATGTTGACGGATGTGTCTATAAGAGCCCTTGTGAAATATGAGATAAAGTTTATTATGGTCAAACTGTGTTCGTCTTTTTTTTTTTTATGAAGTTCAAGGATTCCTTTAAGATAACGAGAGAAAACTTTCAGCGGGACTGGTCACAGCGCCGTCATTATTTTCAGCAGCTGAAGCGCGAGATCTTGTGGAGTTCTCGTAAAAGTTCAAATACACAGTTTTATGACAAAGCGAAGAAGTTCTCCAAAGCGAAAGAAAATAATATTTTACCGTTAACGTAGAAATACAGTTTCTGGTTGAACATAAACGAGATTTTGAACTAGAGAGGTCATATTTGTAGCGGTTGTACGACACACACACACACACACGTACGTGACGAGTGGGGTTCCACAAGGGTCAGTACTTGGATCGGTACAATTTTTTTTGTGTAGATGAATGACTTTACTGACGGAAGGGTTAGTCAGTGGTATCCCTGTTGACAGATAATGTGAATCTAATGAGAAGACGATTTTCAGGTGAGGACCAGGACAGGCTGCAGGTGGACCAGGACAGGCTGCAGATGGACCAGGACAGGCTGCAGGTGGACAAGGACAGACTGCAGGTGAGGACCAGGATAGGCTGCAGGTGGAACAGGACAGGCAGCTGGTGGACCAGGACAGACTGCAGGTGGACCAGGACAAGCTACAGGTGGACCAGGACAGACTGCAGGTGGACCAGGACAGACTGAAGGCCTTGTCTGAGAAATGGCTAAGCTAATTTAACCCCATGTCGATTGAAGGCTGGGCCTGTTGTGTGTGCGTGTGTGTGTATGTGTGTGTGTGTATGTGTATATGTAAGTGTGTATGTGTGACCCAACAATAAAATTTGCACCAAAAACTCACTACAGTTGTGACTGGGTGTAGACTAGTGAAGTGTTCATTGCGTTATAATTTGTTCATGATTGTAACCATGTATAAACGTAAGTAAGTAAATTTACTTACATGTTTCATTACATTTGTAACTTGTGAGTTCATTACCTTTGTAGCTTGTTAGTTCATTACCTTTGTAACTTGCTCAGCTATCATAACTTTGGGGTCCAGTCCCTGGACCCATTATGTACCTCTGTAATCTTTTGACTACCGCCCACAGGATGGGTATGGGGTGCATAATAAAGATATTAAACTAACTCCCTCAAGGAAGTGTCCTGGGTCCACTCCTATTCATCATTTACATCAATGACCTACCGAATGCATCACAACTACTCAAACCCATATTATTTGCAGATGACACAACGTATGTCTTCTCTCACACAAATCCAGTCATACTGGCCAACACTGTTAATGCCGAATTACAGAAAATATCAACATGGATGACGACTAATAAGCTTACTCTCAATACTGACAAGACCTACTTCATACAGTTTGGAAACAAAGCCACAAATGTTCCACTTAACATAACGCTCAAAGGTTCACCCATCACAAGACTCACAGAGGGAAAATTCCTAGGAATCCACCTTGACAGTAGCCTAAAATTCCAAACACACATACAACAAATTTCCAAGAAAATCTCAAAGACAGTAGGCATAATATCAAAGAAACGCTTCTATGTGCCTCAATCAGCTCTCCTTGCACTATATCACTCACTCATCTACCCTTATCTCACCTATGGAATCTGTGCATGGGGATCAACAACATTAAATCACCTTAAACCACTCATAACCCAGCAAAAGGCTGCAGTCAGTATGATAACAAATTCCCACTCTAGACAGCATACTCCACCAACATTCAAAAGCCTAAAACTACTCACCATAAAGAACATTCACACTTATTCTTGTGCCTACTACATACATAGAACTCTACATTCTAATATAAACCCTCCGCTCAAAATTTTCCTCATCAACTTTAATAGGACCCATGACCACAAAACAAGGCACAGATCACTTTTTGATATACCTCGTGTCCATATCAACCTATGTAAAACTTCTATGCACATAAAGGGCCCCAGAACCTGGAATTCATTACCAGTAAATACTAAAATAACCTTGTCTGAAAATCATTTTAAGACTCTTCTCAAAAAACCGCCTACTCACCCTTAACTAAATACTCATACTAAATACTCATAATTAGAATTTGTCGTATACCCTGATACATTTTTATTTTCCTCAAGTTTCCCATATCTGAGTAGCTGAAATTTATCCTCGTTGAACTTCATATTGTTTTGAGTGGCCCATTTGAAGATTTGGTTGATGTTAGTTTAATATCTTTATTATGCACCCCATACCCATCCTGTGGGCGGTAGTCAAAAGATTACAGAGGTACATAATGGGTCCAGGGACTGGACCCCAAAGTTATGATAGCTGAGCAAGTTACAAAGGTAATGAACTAACAAGCTACAAAGGTAATGAACTCACAAGTTACAAAGGTAATGAAACATGTAAGTAAATTTACTTACTTACGTTTATACATGGTTACAATCATGAACAAATTATAACGCAATGAACACTTCACTAGTCTACACCCAGTCACAACTGTAATGAGTTCTTGGTGCAAATTTTATTGTTGGGGCACACATACACACTTACATATACACATACACACACACACACATACACACACATATATACATACACACACACGCACACACAACAGGCCCAGCCTTCAATCGACATGTGCACAGGACAAAAAAAAAGGCAATCAACACGCGCACACACACACACACACACACACACACACACACACACACACACACACACACACACACACGTAGAATTATAATGTACTAGTAAATAATATACTTCTCAATAATATAGTTTACTACACTATATTTTACTACAGTACACTATACTACACTATATTGTACTGATTAATAATATGCTTCTCAATACTATTTGGTACTACACTATATTTTACAACTATTGTACTATTACTAGTACTTCACTAGTTCATCTGACCTGTGAACTTTCAATAAGTCTACATAGTTTGAAAAACCACAAGGATGGAGTTTAAGAAAATACTCACTGAAGAAACTCGCCCACTGTGTGTCCAGGATGTACAGAAAATACTGGAGGAAACTCCTCGTCCTCTTGGTAGAAGGTGTACCGTAGCATATAAAACTGACTATAAGGTTAAATTGGAGTTTGGGTGTGGATATTACTTACGACTTCGTGGTGCAAACTCTTCTCCTGGTCATGCTGTGGGTTTTTATCGTCATTGGGACGGTATTCATATCTACTTTGACTCCAATGGTCAAAAAGCTCATAAGTTCGTCCACCGTTATGAAAAACGTCATGATATTGAAAATAAAGTTATCGATTTGAGACTTAAAGTTCAAGGGTATAGAAATTGTGCTTACTTTGCCCTCACTTTTTTGGATTTTGTTACGAGTTCAAAAGTTTATGAATCTGCCGATCTTATACGCGAATTCAGAAATTATATGTCTTAATATCCCGATGAGACAGTAATCCTCAATGTCAAGTCTATGCTGAAGGAGTTTCCCAACGATATAAATCTACAGGGCCGTGGTCTTCAGAGGAATTTAGCACTTTATGCTGTTCATCGCCCAGCAAAGAACACCAAAGAGCACAAACATCGTTGTTATGTAAAAGATCTGATAAACAAATTTGCCGGACAGAAACGAAAACCAGGAATTTTGTCTCGCGAACTGATTGATAAAGCCATGGAATCTATTTTCTTGCCTCAAGTTGCCCAGACAGAAAAGCCCACTGAGTCTCCTGCTGCATCAAGAAGTCACTTTAACACCTTTATTGTGAACACCATACCCATTCTGTGGACGGCAGTCAAAAAGATTACAGAGCTACATAAACGGTGCAGGGACTGGGCCGCAAAGTTCTCAAAGCTGAATACGTTACAAAGGCAATGAACCATTTAAGCGTCCACACCCGATCATAATTGCAATGAGTTATTAATGCAAATATTAGTTTTATTTACAGTGAGCAAAGTCAGGATATTTTTCCAGAATGGTATGTAATATACCACTGTGGATCAAATACTTTAACAGAACTCATAGAGCAGCCACCTCCACGTGGTGAGTTCTGGGTATTTTGTATGACTGTTGTTACAGTCGTGTCACTGTTGTTACAGTCATTCGACTGTTGTTACAGTCATATGACTATTGTTGCAGTCATGTGACTTATTACAGTCACGTGACTGTTGTTACAGTCGTGTGACTGTTGTTACAGTCATTCGACTGTTGTTACAGTCATATGACTATTGTTGCAGTCATGTGACTTATTACAGTCACGTGACTGTTGTTACAGTCATGTGACTGTTGTTACAGTCCTGTGACTTGCTACAGTCACGTGACTGTTGTTACACAGTCACGTGACTGTTATTACACAGTCATACAAAGTAGCTGAGAGTTGCTCACACTGTAGTTATCTATGTCACTACACAATGTATACTCTACCTGACATTATATATCATTAATAACCATTCTACAGCTTATGTGTCAATCAACAATAGAGTGTAGGGCACTAAAGTCGGGCTAGTATTGAGTATTAAGGTATTGATTGGGTAGTATAGTTTTGTGTATTATGGTACTAGGTAGTATAGCATTGTGCAGTATAGTATTGTGCAGTATAGTATTGTGCAGTATAGTATTGTGCAGTATAGTATTGTTCAGTATAGTATTGTGTAGTGTAGTATAGTACTGTGCAGTATAGTATTGTGCAATATAGCACTGTGTAGTGTTGTCTACCATGCAACTTTCTCAGTCTTTTGAAAATCAATTGGATGGTTAAAATCTCACACATGAATAAACAGAGCATTAAAATCTTTTCCAGCTCTAATGCTATATTTATGTTGTTTTAATCTTAGTTCAATTGCCAGAAATACATTTTACAATTCAAAAAGGGACAGTTGTTAGTTTGATATCTTTATTATGCACCCCATACCCATCCTGTGGGCGGTAGTCAAAAGATTACAGAGGTACATAATGGGTCCAGGGACTGGACCTCAAAGTTTGATAGCTGAGCAAGTTACAAAGGTAATGAACTCAGATGGTCACAATCATGACAAGTTACAAAGGTATTTGCAGATTACAGAGGTATATATAGGGTCCAGAGACTGGGCCCCAAAGTTTTGATAGCTGAACAAGGTACAATGGTAATTAATTCACTAGTTACAAGGTAATGAATCATGTAAGTAAATTTACTTACGTCTGTACATGGTTGCACTCATGAACAAATTATAAAGCAATGAGCAATCTATTAGTCTACACCCAGCCACAACTGTAATGAGTTATTGGTGCAAATTTTAATTGTTGGGTCACACACACACACATATACATATACACATACACACGCATACATGTATATACATACACACATACACATACACACATGTACATACACACACACACACACACGTGTCAATGCTTTATTTACAGGGAGCAAAGTCAGGGTATTTTTCCAGAATGGTCTGTAATATACCACTGTGGATAAAATACTTTGACATATCTTGAACATTTCTGAATGAGTAGTCTCTGAATTCATTAATTTTATCGCACTCCAGTACATAATGACGCAGGGTGTGACAATAATCCAACTGGCAAAGTTTACATCTTGTTTGGTCTACATCTGGTGGTGGTGATTTAACCTAACTAATGTTGAGAATTTGTTTAGCATTTTAGTCTCTCAAGGAATATTCCTGTTGATCCAAGGAATTCGATTATTGGATAGAACCTGATTGCCTTCTATTCTTCCAGGCGCTGTATGACCCCTAAGGATTTAATGTTCCCCACTAAATGCTGTCATTTGAGAATTCAAGTAATTGAGAGTTTTATGATATGATAATACAAGAGTCTCCCTCAGCTGCATGACAGTACCCTTTGTATGTTGCCTTGTAAGTGCCACTGCTGTAGCACCTTGTAAGTGCCACTGCTGTAGCACCTTGTAAGTGCCACTGCTGTAGCACCTTGTAAATGCCACTGCTGTAGCGTCTTGTCAGTACTACAACAGAATCCTCTCGTCAGCACTACAAAGGGAGACTTCATTAAGCGTCACAACAGCAGTCTATTATCAACACACACACAAAAAATATAGAAACCTGTGTGGGTACCATAACAGTAACAAACTGCACCAGTAACATTGTAGTAACATACTGCAGCCACAGCCTCTAGTCGGCACTAAATTACAACAGTAGACTGCTGTTCTTACTACAGCAGCACCCACTTGTAGGAGATACACCTATAGATCCTGGAAAACATTGCAACAGCAAACTTTTATTAGAATTATCACAGTAACCCTTGGCATTTGCCACAACAGTAGCTTCTTGTCAGCATTACAACGCTAGACGTTGGTAATAACCACAGTTGTAGCCCCATAGCAATAATACAAGGGCTGACCTTGGTAAGTACCACAATAGTAGCATTTGGCAAGTACTATAACAGTAAACATGGCAAGTATCACAACAGTATCATCCTGCAAGTACTATAAGTATAGACCTTTGTAAGTACCACAGCAGTAGCATCTTGTCAATACTATAACAGTAGACCTTTGTAAGTACCACAACAGTAACCTCTTGTCAGTACTGTAAAAGTAGACCTTGGTAAGTACCACAACAGTAGCCTCTGGTCAGTACTGTAACAGTAGACCTTGGTAAGTACTACAGCAGTAGCCTCTTTTCAGTACTATAACAGTAGACCTTGGTAAGTACCACAACAGTAGTCTCTTGTCAGTACTGTAACAGTAGACCTTGGTAAGTACCACAACAGTAGCCTTGGTCAGTACTGTAGCAATAGACCTTGGTAAGTACCACAACAGTAGCCTCTTGTCAGTACTGTAACAGTAGACCTTGGTAAGTACCACAACAGTAGACTCTTGGCAGTACTACAACGGTAGACCTTGGTAAGTACCACAACAGTAGCCTCTGGTCAGTACTGTAACAGTAGACCTTGGTAAGTACCACAACAGTAACCCATTGCCAATGCCCGCAACCTTACAAATGAAGTTAAGAGAAAATGGAGCGGAAAAGGAAAGAAATTGAGGTAACTGAGTACGTATTTCTCACCGGAATTGAGATTTGAGAGGGAGACACACACTCACACACACACACTCACACACACACACACACACACACACTGCCAAGTGAGTGTAAAACGAAAACCTGTAATTATTTTACATAATGGTAGGATTGCTGGTGTTGTTGTTTTTTTGTCTCAAACATGCAAGATTTCAGGTACGTCTTGCTACATCTACTTACACTTAGGTCGCACTACACATTCATGTACAAGCATATATATACACACACCTCTGGGTTTTCTTCTATTTTCTTACTTGTTATTGTTCTCCTTTATTTCCTCTTATCTCCATGGGGAAGTGGAACAGAATTCTTCCTCCGTAACCCATGCGTGTCGTAAGTAAGAGGCGACTGAAATGCCAGGAGCAAGGGGCTAGTAACCCCTTCTCCTGTATACATTACTACCACGGTGGGATACGTCCGGTTTGTTGAAAGAAGAATATATATATATATATATATATATATATATATATATATATATATATATATATATATATATATACGAACACTAAAAGGTGAGAAATTAGGCTATTTGTGGTGCCAAGCTGCACTGACCCAGCTTGATTCTCTGTATGGTGAAAAATTCATCACTACACAATTCCATCACCACAACACACACTTCGTTCCATCATCACAATATACAGTTCCATCATCACAACATACAGTTCTATCACAACACACAGTAATATTATCACAGCATACAGTTCAATCATCACCACAACACACAGTTCCATCATCACCACAACACACAGTTCCATCATCACAATACACAGTTCCATCACAACACACAGTTCCATTATCACCACAACACACAGTTCCATCCAAATAACACACAGTTCCATTATCACCACAACACACAGTTCCATCACAACACACAGTTCCATCATCACCACAACACACAGTTCCATCATCACAATACACAGTTCCATCACAACACACAGTTCCATTATCACCACAACACACAGTTCCATCCAAATAACACACAGTTCCATCTTCATCACAACACACAGTTCCATCACCACAACACACAGTTCTACCATCATTACAACATAGTTCCATCATCATTACAACATAGTTCCATCATCGTCATCACAACACGCAGTTCCATCTTCATCACAACACATAGTTCCATCACCACAACACACAGTTCCATCATCACAACACACAGTTCTACCATCATTACAACATAGTTCCATCATCATTACAACATAGTTCCATCATCGTCATCACAACACGCAGTTCCATCTTCATCACAACACACAGTTCCATCACCACAACACGCAGTTCCATCTTCATCACAACACACAGTTCCATCACCACAACACACAGTTCCATCATCATTACAACATAGTTCCATCATCATTACAACATAGTTCCATCATCGTCATCACAACACGCAGTTCCATCTTCATCACAACACACAGTTCCATCACCACAACACGCAGTTCCATCATCACAACACACAGTTCCATCACCACAACACAGTTCCATCATCACAACACACAGTTCCATCATCACAACACAGTTCCATCATCATTACAACATAGTTCCATCATTACAACATAGTTCCATCATCGTTTCACACAGCTCCATCATCACAACTCACAGTTCCATCATCACCACAACACACAGTTCCATCGTCACAACAAAACACAGTTCCATCATCACCACAACTCACAGTTCCATCATCACCACAAAACACAGTTCCATCGTCACAACAAAACACAGTTCCATCATCACAACAAAATACAGTTCCATCATCACAACAAAACACAGTTCCATCATTACCACAAAACACAGTTCCATCGTCACAACAAAACACAGTTCCATCGTCACAACAAAACACAGTTCCATCGTCACAACAAAACACAGTTCCATCATCATCACAACACAAAGTGCCATCGTCACAACAAAACACAGTTCCATCATCACAACACACAGTTCCATCATCACCACAACACACAGTTCCATCATCATCATAACACACAGTTCCATCATCATCACAACACACAGTTCCATCATCACCACAACACACAGTTCCATCATCACCACAACACACAGTTCAATCATGATCACAACACACAGTTCCATCATCATCACAACACACAGTTCCATCATCACCACAACACACAGTTCCATCATCACCACAACACACAGTTCCATCGTCACAACAAAACACAGTTCCATCATCACCACAACACACAGTTCCATCATCACAACACACAGTTCCATCGTCACAACAACACACAGTTCCATCATCACCACAACACACAGTTCCATCATCACCACAACACACAGTTCCATCATCACCACAACACAGTTCCATCACCACCACAACACAGTTCCATCACCACCACAACACAGTTCCATCATCACCACAACACAGTTCCATCATCACAACAACACAGTTCCATCATCACAACACAGTTCCATCGTCACAAAAAAACACAGTTCCATCATCACCACAACACACAGTTCCATCATCACAACACACAGTTCCATCATCACCACAACACACAGTTCCATCATCACCACAACACACAGTTCCATCATCACAACAAAACACAGTTCCATCATCACCACAACACACAGTTCCATCATCACCACAACACACAGTTCCATCATCACAACAAAACACAGTTCCATCATCATCACAAAACACAGTTCCATCATCACCACAACACACAGTTCCATCGTCACAACAAAACAGTTCCATCATCACCACAACACACAGTTCCATCATCACCAGCCCCCGGTGGCCTAGTGGGTAAAGCTCTTGCTTCACGCACGGAGGGGCCGGGTTCAATTCCCGGTGGGGCAGAAACATTTCGAAGTGTTTCCTTACATACACATACACACACACATATATACAACAGGCCTAGTGTCTAATTGACATGTGCCTAGGACAAAATGGTAACTAACACACACACACACACAGGGGTCTCGACCCCTGCAACCACAATTAGGTGAGTACACAGGGGTGGGTAGATTGCATATTCTTTGACTGTAAGAAGGCGTTTGACACAGTTCCACACAAGAGATTAGTGCAGAAGCTGGAGGACCAGGCAGGGATAACAGGGAAGGCACTACAATGGATCAGGGAATACCTGTCAGGAAGACAGCAGCGAGTCATGGTTCGTGGCGAGGTGTCAGAGTGGGCGCCGGTGACGAGTGGGGTTCCACAGGGGTCAGTCCTGGGACCAGTGCTGTTTCTGGTATTTGTGAACGACATGACAGAAGGAATAGACTCTGAAGTGTCCTTGTTTGCAGATGATGTGAAGGTGATGAGAAGAATTCAATCGGACGAGGACCAGGCAGAACTACAAAGGGATCTGGACCGGCTGCAAGCCTGGTCCAGCAATTGGCTCCTGGAGTTCAACCCCACCAAGTGCAAAGTCATGAAGATTGGGGTAAGGCAAAGAAGACCGCAGACGGAGTACAGTCTAGGGGGCCAGGGACTACAAACCTCAATCAAGGAAAAAGATCTTGGGGTGAGTATAACACCATGCACATCTGAGGCGCACATCAACCAAATAACTGCTGCAGCATATGGGCGCCTAGCTAACCTAAGAACAGCATTCCGACATCTTAATAAAGAATCGTTCAGGACTCTGTACACTGTGTACATTAGGCCCATACTAGAGTATGCAGCACCAGTTTGGAACCCACATCTAGCCAAGCACGTAAAGAAACTAGAGAAAGTGCAAAGGTTTGCAACAAGACTAGTCCCGGAGCTAAGGGGTATGTCCTACGAGGAGAGGTTAAGGGAAATCGACCTGACGACACTGGAGGACAGGAGAGATAGGGGGGACATGATAACGACATATAAGATACTGAGAGGAATAGACAAGGTGAACAGAGATAGAATGTTCCAGAGATGGGACACAGCAACAAGGGGACACAGTTGGAAGTTGAAGACTCAAATGAATCACAGGGATGTTAGGAAGTATTTCTTCAGTCATAGAGTGGTCGGGAAGTGGAATAGCTTGGGAAGCGATGTAGTGGAGGCAGGTTCCATACATAGCTTTAAGGAAAGGTATGATAAAGCTCATGGAGCAGGGAGAGTGACCCAGTAGCGGCCAGTTAAAATTGTGAAAATGATGTATCTTGCTTATATTAGATCATTAGTTGATTATGCTGCCCCACTACTTGCTCTTGTGTCTGACTGGAAGCTTGGAGGGTTGGAAAAACTGCAGAACGAAGCAATGAGGATCATTTTAGGATGCCCTCGTACTGCCAAAATTTTAAATATGCAGAAGGAACTTGATATTCCAAGCATCAGAGATCGTGTTACTGAAAGAAATATCCTAATTGAAGCCCTCCAAACTTTCCTCAGCACTGGTGAACATCCCTCCAGATGGATCGAAAAAACTGGAACCGACCTCCGCATGAATCAGATACATGATCTGTGGCAAGTAAGGCAACAGCGGCACTTCTCCGCTCCATGGAATATTACCCCATTCCAAACTACCATCCCTCCATTTCCCCCCAAAAAACTTCTTAAATCACAACCAAAGCTTCGCCTTGAAGCCAAACATGATGCCTTAAACTGTATTGATAATTTAGCCAAACAGCACACTCTCTCACATATTATTTACGTTGATGGTTCTGTTCACCAATCCACTGGTGCAGCTGGTAGTGCTGTTGTTGTCATACAGAGTGATGGCTCTCTTAAAGAAATTGGAGCACGCATCAATAACTGGGCCTCTACCCTTCAGAAAGAACTGTTTGCCATACTCCTTGCACTCAAATGCGTCCATGTATCTAAGGTTAACTCTCTAATTGTAACTGATTCTCTGTCATCCATAAATGCTCTCAACTCATCAAGTATAACTTGTAGCATGCTCGTGTCAAAAGCCAGACACAGGTATGGTAGGATTCTGGATAGTAGAGTCAGAGTGCACATGCTGTGGATTCCATCTCACATTGGTCTTCAGATGCATGATAGAACTGATAAATTGGCTAAGTTTTATGCTTTCAAAGAGGGGATATTATTATTATTATAATCAAATAGAAGCGCTAAACAATAAAGAGGGGATAGATTACAATCTTGGCTTGTCAGTTAGCAGTTTGAGAACAATAATACGAAAAGAACTTCAACTGAATTTTATTGACTTAAGACTCAGGGAGATTGACACCAGTCAGTCCATCTATCATCATTCTATCATGCAGGAGGAGCCACATGTCTATGGTGCATCCAACAAAATAAGCAGACTCTTGGATGTCACTACCGCCAACTCCGGCTGGGTTACAAGTATCTTTGGCAGGTTAAATCACCACCACCAGATGTAGACCAAACAAGATGTAAACTTTGCCAGTTGGATTATTGTCACACCCTGCGTCATTATGTACTGGAGTGCGATAAAATTAATGAATTCAGAGACAACTCACTCAGAAATGTTAGGTTAAGGGAAATCGGCCTGACAACACTGGAGGACAGGAGGGTTAGGGGAGACATGATAACGACATACAAAATACTGCGGGGAATTGACAGGGTAGATAGAGACAGGATGTTCCAGAGAGGGGACACAGAAATAAGGGGGCACAATTGGAAGTTGAAGACTCAGATGAGTCAAAGGGATGTTAGGAAGTATTTCTTCAGCCATAGAGTAGTCAGGAAGTGGAATAGTCTAGCAAGGGATGTAGTGGAGGCAGGAACCATACATAGCTTTAAGACGAGGTATGATAAAGCTCATGGAGCAGGGAGAGAAGGGACCCAGTAGCGGTCAGTGAAGAGGCGGGGCCAGGAGCTGAGTATCGACCCCTGCAACCACAATTAGGTGAGCACACACAGGAAGACAACAGCGAGTCATGGTAAGTGGCGAGGTGTCAGAGTGGGCGCCTGTGACGAGTGGGGTTCCACAGGGGTCAGTCCTAGGACCGATGCTGTTTCTGGTATTTGTGAAAGACATGACGGAAGGAATAGCCTCCGAAGTGTCCCTGTTTGCAGATAATGTGAAGTTGATGAGAAGAATTCAATTGGACGAGGACCAGGCAGAACTACAAAGGGATCTTGACAGGCTGCAGGCCTGGTCCAGCAATTGGCTCCTGGAGTTCAACCCCACTAAGTGCAAAGTCATGAAGATTTGGGAAGGGCAAAGAAGACCGCAGACGGATTACAGTCTAGGGGGGCAGAGACTACAAACCTCACTCAAGGAAAAAGATCTTGGGGTGAGTATAACACCAGGCACATCTCCTGAGGTGCACATCAACCAAATAACTGCTGCAGCGTACGGGCGCCTAGCAAACCTAAGAACAGCATTTCGACATCTTAATAAAGAATCATTCAGGACCCTGTACACTGTGTACGTTAGGCCCATATTGGAGTATGCAGCACCAGTTTGGAACCCACACCTAGCCAAGCACGTAAAGAAACTAGAGAAAGTGCAAAGGTTTGCAACAAGACTAGTCTCGGAGCTAAGGGGTATGTCCTACGAGGAGAGGTTAAGTGAAATCGACCTGACGACACTGGAGGACAGGAGAGATAGGGGAGACATGAAAACGACATATAAAATACTGAGAGGAATTGACAAGGTGGACAGAGACAGGATGTTCCAGAGATGGGACACAGCAACAAGGGGACACAGTTGGAAGTTGAAGACTCATATGAATCACAAGGATGTTAGGAAGTATTTCTTCAGTCACAGAGTGGTCAGGAAGTGGAATAGCTTGGGAAGCGATGTATTGGAGGCAGGATCCATTCATAGCTTCAAGAAGAGGTATGATAAAGCTCATGGCGCAGGGAGAGTGACCCAGTAGCGGCCAGTGAGGAGGCGGGGCCAGGAGCTATGACTCGACCCCTGCAATCACAACCACACAATAGAGTGAAAAACTAATGTGAAGGAATCTCACTTTCAAAGATCACAACACTCTAGCTACCACATCTGGTAGCTAGAGTGTTGGATAGGATGGATAATGAGAACCTTCAAAATTAGGGATGCTAAGTCCATGATTATTCTCATCAAATGACTTGTTCTCTCTAAGATGGAATATAAAGAAAAAAGATTTTATTTCTTTGTAAAGGTTACAATGTGTTTACCTGGAGAGAGTTCCAGGGGTCAAAGCCCCCAGGGCCCGGTCTGTGACCAGGCCTCATGGTGGATCAGGGCCTGATCAACCAGGCTGTTACTGCTGGCCGCATGCAGTCCAATGTACGAACCACAGCCTGGCTGGTCAGGTACCAACTTTAGGTGCCTGTCCAGTGCCTGCTTGAAGACAGCCAGGGGTCTATTGGTAATCCCCCTTATGTATGCTGAGAGGCAGTTGAACAGTCTGGGGCCCCTGACACTTATTGTGTTGTCTCTCAACATGCTAGTGGCACCCCTGCTTTTCATTGGGGGGATGTTGCATCGTCTGCCGAGTCTTTTGCTTTCATAGTGAGTGACTCTCGTGTGTAAGTTTGGTGCTAATCCCTCTAGGATTTTCCAAGTGTTTATAATAATGTATCTCTCCCGCCAGGCTGTGGTTCGTATATCGGTTTGCATGCAGTAACAGCCTGGTTGATCAGGCCCTGATCCACCACGAGACCTGGTCACTGACCCGGCCGTGGGGCGTTGACCCCGAAACCCCTCCATGTACATATGTGTATATATATATATATATATATATATATATATATATATATATATATATACATATGTGTATATATATATATATATATATATATATATATATATATATATATATATATATATATATATATATATATATATATATACAGTGGAACCTTGGTACTCAAACAGCTCCGTACTTCAACAATTCGCTACTCGAACGCTTTGTTCAGTAAAAAAAAATCGCTCGATAGCCGACCGTTTGCTCGGCACTCGACCAAACAAACATGATGTGCCAGAACGTCAGTCTCCCTGCAGACCCATTATATACCTCTGTAATCTGTAAATACCTTTGTAACTGGTCATGATTGTGACCAGATCTACCTGAGTTCATTACCTTTGTAACTTGCTCAGCTATCAAACTTTGAGGTCCAGTCCCTGGACCCATTATGTACCTCTGTAATCTTTTGACTACCGCCCACAAGATGGGTACTCACCTATTTGTGGTTGCAGGGGTCGAGTCATAGCTCCTGGCTCCACCTCTTCTAACTAACTAACTAACTCCCTGCAGCTGTCGCTCAGTCCAAAACTCCGCTGAACTTCACTGTAAACTATTTCGTGTTTCTTCGCATTTTTTTTTATATTGTATAAATAAGTCACCATGGGGCCTAAGAAGATTAGTGATAACAGCCAACCAAAAACAAAATTGGTTAGTGTTTGCCCTGATGTAAACACCGCCTATGCCTCTCCATATAATATGCCTTATATTATTAATTTTGGTGTCTTTATTGTACTTCTAGGTTATCTATCGTGTTTCTGATATTAAGTTGGAATATATGTGATAGATAAATAACCTTTATTACTAATATTAGCGTAATTACACAACATTGTATTCGCGCCACCACTAGTATCTGGCTGTCAAGACGACTCGTCAGATACTGAATGCTCCTTCTGCTGGCCCCTCCCTCTCTCTCCTACAGCTCCTCCCACTTCTGGCCCCTCTTATATTACGCTTGCTTTCCATTTTGAATTTTTATTCACACAAAAAATAGAAGATTTACTATTATGCAGACTACAGTATTATTGAAAAAAATGGTATAAATAATAGCAGCGCATTTGTGAAAGCATATTAGACCCACCAGTTGACGTGTATTGGACACGTGACTTGATTTGTTTACTCTTGAACATCAGCAAAAAGCGAACATTTCCGCTACTTTGAGCTCAATTTCAAGGTACTTTTAGTCATTCAAAATCATCTCTATTTCTGTAATATATCTTTCATTCTACCAAATGAGACCAAAAAAATGAGAATACAATCATAAATACCATACGAAAACACACCGCAAAGTCGCTGTAAGTGCATTTTTGGGGGTCTGAAACGGATTAATCTAATTTACATTATTCCTTATGGGAAAAATTCGTTCGGTACTCGAACAGATCGAAACTCGAACAGCCTTCTGGAACGAATTAAGTTCAGTACATATATATATTTATATATATATACGTATATATATATATATATATATATATATATATATATATATATATATATATATATATATATATATATATCCTGGTCCTGCAGGATGGTTTTCCTGCCATATTCCATCACAGACTGGTTTTCTTATCATATTCCGTCACACAGGATGATTTTTCCTATCAAACTCAATCAAATAAGATTACACAGGATGAGTTTTTCTGCTATACTTCATCACAAGATGCTTCCTGCAATTCTGAGTGACACCGGATTTTTTTCCTCCCACACTACATTACACTAGGTTTTCTTGTCATAATCCATTAAAGACGGTTTTCCTGTGATAGTCCATAAAGCAAGGTGGTTTTTCCCGGTTATAGTCACACAGAGAGTGTGGTGAAACAGTACCGATAGAGACAAACCAGACTTTAAAAGAGGAAACTACACGGGCTTGAGGAATTTCCTGCAGGACATCCAGTGGGAAAGGGAAATGGAAGGACTGACAATAAATGAAATGATGGAATACGTAGGGGCAAAGTGCAAGGAGGCAGAGGAACGGTTTATACCCAGAGGCAAATATTTAAATGGGAAGGCCAGAAAGAGCCCCTGGTTTACCCAAAGGTAAAAAGGGAGGCAAAGAATCAGAGTATCAGAGAATGGAAACGGTACAGAAGGCAAAGAACCCAAGTAAACAAAGAGATTAGTAGAAGAGCTAGAAACGAGTATGCACAAGTACGGAGGAGGCCCAGAAACAGTACGAAAACGACATAGCATCGAAAGTTAAGTCCGACCCGAAACTGATGTTCAGTCACATCAGAAGGAAGACAACAGTCAAGGACCAAGTGATAAGGCTGAGGAGAGAAGATGGGGAACTCACAAGTAATGATCAAGAGGTATGTGAGGAGCTCAACTTGAGGTTTAAGGAAGTATTCACAATGGAGGAAGGAAGGCAGCTGGGTAGACAGGACATGGTTCGTCACCAACAAGGGATGTACCAAGTGCTAGAGGGCATACACACATCTGAGGAGGAAGTGAAGCAGTTACTCAGTGACCTCGATTCCTCAAAGGCGATGGGTCCGGACAATATCTCCCGTGGGTTCTTCGGAAGGAGCTGAGGTACTGAGTGTGCCACTTATCACAATATTCAACACATCCCTTGAAACTGGGCAGCTACCTGAGGTATGGAAGAAGGCCAACGTAGTCCCCATTTTTAAAAAGGAGACAGAAAAGAGGCACTAAACTATAGACCGGTGTCACTTACATGTATAGTGTGCAAAGTCCTGGAGAAAATCATCAGGAAAAGAATGGTGGAACACCTTGAGCGGAACAGGATAATAAACACCAGACAGCATGGATTCCGGGAAGGCAAATCCTGTGTAACAAACCTCCTAGAGTTCTATGATAAAGTAACAGAGGTAAGGCAGGAGAGAGAAGGGTGGGTTGATTGCATTTTCCTGGACTGCAGGAAGGCCTTCGACACAGTTTCTCACATGAGATTAGTAAAGAAGTTGGAAGAACAAGCAGGTATAACAGGAAGGGCACTGGAATGGATCAGGGAATACCTCAAAGGGAGGCAACAACGGGTCATGGTGCGTGGTGAGGTATCACAGTGGGCGCCTGTGACGAGTGGTGTACCGCAGGGTCAGTCCTAGGACCAGTGTTATTCCTGGTATATGTAAATGACATGACGGACGGGATAGACTCAGAAGTGTCTCTATTCGCGGATGATGTGAAAATAATGAGGAGAATCACATCGGAAGAGGACCAGGCAGGGCTGCAAAAAGACCTGGACAAGCTCGACATCTGGTCTAGCAGTTGGCTTCTCGAATTCAATCCCTCCAAATGCAAAGTCATGAGGATCGGAGAAGGGCAAAGAAGACCGCTGACAGAGTACAAGCTAGGCGGACAAAGGCTACAAACCTCGGCAAAGGAGAAAGACCTTGGAGTGAGTATAACGCCTAGCACGTCTCCGGAGGCACACATCAACCAGATAACTGCGGCAGCATATGGCCGTCTGGCAAACCTTAGATTAGCGTTCCGTTACCTTAACAAGGAATCGTTCAAGACACTGTACACCGTGTACATCAGGCCCATACTAGAATATGCAGCACCAGTCTGGAACCCACACCTGGTCAAGCACGTAAGGAAACTAGAGAAAGTGCAAAGGTTTGCGACAAGGTTAGTTCCACAACTCAGGGGTCTGTCCTATGAAGAAAGGTTGAGGGAAATAGGACTAACAACACTGGAGGAAAGAAGGGTCAGAGGAGACATGATAACGACATACAAAATACTGCGGGGAATTGACAAGGTAGATAGTGACAGGTTGTTTCAGAGAGGGAACACAGAAACAAGTGGACACAACTGGAAGTTGAAGACTCAGATGAGTCAAAGGGATGTTAGGAAACATTTCTTCAACCACAGAGTAGTCAGGAAGTGGAATAGTCTAGAGAAAGATATAGTGGAGGCAGGAACCATACATAGTTTTAAGACAAGGTATGATAAAGCTCATGGAGCAGGGAGAGCAGAGACCCAGTAGCAGACAGCGAAGAGGCGGGGCCAGGAGCTGAGTCTCGACCCCTGCAACCACAATTAGGTGAGTACAGGATGAATTTTCTGTCATACTCCGTCACACAACATGGTTTTCTTGTCATACTCCGTCACACAACATGTTTTTTCTTGTCATACTCCGTCACACAACATGGTTTTCTTGTCATACTCCGTCACACAACATGGTTTTCTTGTCATACTCCGTCACACAGCATGGTTTTCTTGTCATACTCCGTCACACAACATGGTTTTCTTGTCATACTCCGTCACACAACATGGTTTTCTTGTCATACTCCGTCACACAGCATGGTTCTTGCATGAGATAATTATAATAATAATGTCTTATGTAATTAGTAAAAGGATGTTCTCATTGTTTACACTAACTCGTGTCAAAGGTCATCCAAAAATGTAATTCCCGTGTAATCGGAATGCCAGTACCCCCAGCCATTTGTTGTAATAATTTTAGATCCATTCCATTGACCGGCTGTACTGATGCTTATGGTGAAGACATGTAGATCTATATGAGATTTTCCAAGATTGTACATGAAATGTGCCGTAAGCTACTCTTTAGTTTTACTGTTTGGGTCATAAGAGCGATGAGAAAAATCAGGTTAGACTTCGTTTAATCCGAAAGTGACAAAATGGCATCTCTTTACCTTGAGATCATTACCTTTGTAACTTGCTCAGCTATCACAACTTTGGGGCCCAGTCCCTGGACCCATTATGTACCTCTGTAATCTTTTGACTACCGCCCACAGGTTGGGTATGGGGTGCATAATAAAGATATTAAACTAACTTTTCATGGTCGCGACTGAATTTCTGGCTCTAATACGGAGCCAGAAATACGGGGACTTATAAGTGAACATAGAAAAATAGTTGACCACTCAAAATATTTGCTTTATTGACCTTTATACAATGAAATAATTAAATTTGTCTTTATAGACAATGTTTATCATCCACGGGTGTTTTTGTATCCAGAACTACCTGCATCCAAGCTACTTGACATTTACAAAATGAGCAATAACGAACTTTTTCACGACATGAACAGTGTTTATTTGCATACTTGATGCAGTTGCACCGAACTGTAAACTCAAGTATTGGATGTTTGACCATGTCAGCCATCAGGAGCTCATCAATAACCTAAAATCCAGAGTTGGGTCAAGGGACTCTCACGTTGTTGACCGGAGTGAAATCGTTTAATGTACTGCTAAACAATGCTCGTCGTTTATGCATTCTTGTTGTGTAAATGCTTGGTGGAAGATCTTCAAAGAAAGCACGTTTACTGTGGTGATAAATATAATTCTTACCTAATCAGTAATTGCAGAGGTTGTGCGGTTCTGCCAAGGTAACCGCACCATCAATATCAGTTATTTTGGTTACAAAAAAAATTCCTTGTACTGTTTTGGATTTGCCTTAAGGGTAGCGTGTTTTGTTCCAAACTTGATGTATTATATCTAGTCAGTATATGAACGGCGGGTAACACCTGACACAGACCCTGTGCAATTGGAGCAGCCAGAGTGTGTATTGAAACAAATCTTGCCCGAAATGACCCGGCATGATAGTGGCTTTCTTTGTACTTAACTAATCAAAATTGTAAATACACATTGTAACCTTGCAAAGAAATAAAATCCTTATCTCTTTTATTTTTAATCTCCAACATCTGTTTTTACCCAAAGTTCATTCATTCCGTATGACTGCAGCTCAATCCAGTACAGCTATAGAATAAAAACGAGGCCTCGTCTCAGACCTGGCCGCGGGAGCGTTGACTGCCGAATCCTCTATAGGTATACTCCAGATATCCTCCTGGCCTGACCTGGAGAGTGTACAGAGAACTTTCACAACACACATAAGTACGATAAAGCACGTAAATTACTGGGAACGTTTGAAGTCCTTGATCTGTATTCCCTGGAACGCAGCTCAGATGAAAACTCGCACACACATGAACTTTTAAATCTCTGCACCAAATTCACCTTAAACCAGCAAATAGTAGAGCCTACAAGATTAGAGAATACGCTGGACCTCATTTTCACCAACAATGATGATCTGATACGAAATGTCGTCATATCAAAAACAATATACTCAGATCACAACATGACAAGCTACTGTGAAAAGCTCTGTTCCACAAGGCACAGTACTTGCTCCCATCCTATTCCTCATCCTCATATCAGACATTGACAGGGATATAAGCCACAGTGCTGTTTCTTCCTTTGCAGATGACACCCGAATCTGTATGACAGTGTCCACCATTGAAGACACTACAAGACTCCAAGCAGACATCAACCAAATCTTTAAATGGGCTGCAGAAAACAATATGAAGTTCAATGATGAGAAATTTCAATTACTCAGATACGGAAAACGTGAAGAAATTAAAATTTCATCGGAGTACAAAACTAATTCCAACCACACAATAGAGCGAAAAACTAATGTCAAAGACCTGGGAGTGATCATGTCAGAGGATCTCACCTTCAAGGACCATAACAATGTAGCAATTGCATCTGCTCGAAAAATGACAGGATGGATAATGAGAACCTTTAAAACCAGGGATGCCAAGCCCATGTTGACACTTTACAGATCGCTTGTTCTATCTAGGCTGGAATATTGCTGCACACTAACTGCACCTTTCAAGACAGGTGAAATTGCTGACCTTGAAAATGTGCAGAGAACCTTCACCGCACGCATAAGTGCGATAAACCACCTCAACTACTGGGAACGCTTGAAGTTCCTAAACCTGTACTCTCTAGAACGCAGGCGGGAGAGATACATTATTATATACACATGGAAAATTCTCGAGGGCTTAGTACCAAACTTGCACACAAAAATCACTCCGTACGAAAGCAAAAGACTCGGCAGGCGATGTAACATCCCCCCAATGAAGAGCAGGGGTGCCACTAGCACGTTGAGGGACAACACAATAAGTGTGAGGGGCCCAAGATTGTTCAACTGCCTCCCAGCATACATCAGGGGGATTACGAACAAGCCCCTGGCTGTCTTCAAGCAGGCACTGGACAGGCACCTCAAGTCGGTACCTGATCAGCCGGGCTGTGGTTCGTACGTTGGACTGCGTGCGACCAGCAGTAACAGCCTGGTTGATCAGGCTCTGGTCCAACAGGAGGCCTGGTCACAGACCGGGCCGCGGGGGCGTTGACCCCTGGAATTCTCTCCAGGTAGACTCCAGGTAATAGAGGTCCAGACATGTATGCGGGGAGCCCCAGTTAGTTTAATATCTTTATTATGCACCCCATACCCATCCTGTGGACGGTAGTCAAAAGATTACAGAGGTACATAATTGGTCCATTGACTGGACTCCAAAGTTTTGATAGCTGAACAAGTTACAGCGGTAATGAACTAGATCTGGTCACAATTATGACAAGTTACAAAGGTAATGAGCTCCAGGTAGAGCTGGTCACACTCATGACAAGTTACAAAGGTAATGAACTAGAGCTGGTCACAATCATGACAAGTTACAAAGGTAATGAGCTCCAGGTAGAGCTGGTCACACTCATGACAAGTTACAAAGGTAATGAACTAGAGCTGGTCACAATCATGACAAGTTACAAAGGTAATGAGCTCCAGGTAGAGCTGGTTACAATCATGACAAGTTACAAAGGTAATGAATCATAATCACATCATATATAGTTACAATCATGAACAAATTACACATACACACACATATATACATACACACACACACGCACATACAACAGGCCCAGTTTTCAATCGACATGTACATAGGACAAAATGGCAATCAACACGCACACACACACACACGTGGCAATGCTTTATTTACAGGGAGCAAAGTCAGGGTATTTTTCCAGAATGGTCTATAATATACCACTGTGGATAAAATACTTTGACATATCTTGAACATTTCTGAGTGAGTTGTCTCTGAATTCATTAATTTTAATGCACTCCAGTACATAATGACGCAGGGTGTGACAATGCGCCCAGATCGACAAAATGTGATCAGCCGCGAGGGAGCCTTATCCAAATTCAACTTCAGTAACATAAACATAAGGTGGGACCAAGTAAATCAAGTCCTAAATGATATAAACTGGGAAGATAGCCTAAGCATCACGGATCCTAACCTATGTCTAGAACAAATTAACTCTGTGGCACTTGAGGTTTGCTCAAGGCAAATTCCCTTAAGGAAAAGGAGGAGAAGATGTAAACTAGAAAGAGAGAGGCGCTTCCTATACAGGCGAAGGCAAAGAATAACGCTGCGGCTACAAGAAGCCAATATATCTGAAATACGTAGGGAGACACTGGTCAGAGATTAGATTAGATTTTGCCACCGAAGTAGCTAGTTTATTGTGCACCCCATATCCATCCTGTGGACGGTAGCGTAAGAGCATATGGATACACAAAAGGCCTAGGCACTAGGCCCCAAAAGGGTTAACAATTGTACATTTGGATTTATATCTATATTTCACTTATCTGTTACAAGCAAATTTAGGAAATTTGCTTAGTATAACTGGTATCTTATTTTCATCAATAAGATATATTGACATGTCACATAGGTTATTATACTGTCTATCTCTGTATTCCTCAATAAGTGGACAATTAAGCACATAGTGTTCAAGACAGTGACCATATGCCCGATCACATAATTTTGCATTTAGTTTGATTATCATCTGTCTCCCAAACTATCAGAAGTACTTGTAGGCAAGCCTAAGCCTGGTCACTACATCAGTCAGTCTGTTCACATTGCAAGTTGCTCCACAAACATGCCCATCTATGCTCACGTTATCATGAGCACAGATAGGCACGTTCATGGAGATTAGATTTGGATTTACTATATCTACAGTTCACTGGTCAGAGAAATAGCAAACATCGAATTAAAACTAAAGGAATCTTACAGACAACACTTATTGTGTTGTCTCTCAATGTATCAGTGGCGCCCCTGATTTTCATTGGGGGAATGTTGCATCTCCTGCCGAGTCTTTTGGTTTCATAGGGAGTGATTTTCGTGTGCAAGTTTGGTACTAATCCCTCTAGAATTTTCCAAGTGTATATTATCATGTATCTCATCTCGCCTGCGTTCCAGGGAATACAGATCAAGGACCTTCAACCGTTCCCATTAATTTAGGTGTCTTATCGTACTTATGTGTGCCGTGAAAGTTCTTTGTACGCTCTCCAGGTCTACAATGTCTCCAGCCTTGAAGGGGGCCGTTAGTGTACAGCAAGCAGTATTCCAGCCTAGAGAGAACAAGCGATTTGAAGATAATCCTCATGGGCTTGGCGTCCCTAGTTTTGAAGGTTCTCTTTATCCATCCTATCATTTTCCTAGCAGATGAGGTAGATTCAAGATTCAAGATTCAAAATGCTTTATTTCTCTGTAAAAATTACAATGGGTGTTTTACATTTAAGGACTATAGTTACAAAGAGGGCCGTTAGCATGCCTAGCATGCCTGGGCATGATAGGCATTTCGGGCAGACTTAATACTAGTTCTTAATCTATATTACAAATTTCAAATTATTAAATAGATTTACAATAGTGAGGTAGTTCAGGATAACTAGATTGTATTACAGATTACAAATTAGCACAAATTTCAAATGATTAAATAGATTTACCATAGTGAGGTAGTTCAGAATGTTTAGATTGTAAAAAAAAAATAGTAATAAGAATGATTTTGTCTTGGCATGTTACACAGTTTCTATTAAAGCTCCAATATTGGAGTAAATCAGGCAAAATTTGAAAGGGAGATTTTCTGACATTATCACTCCCAGGTCCTTCACATTTCTTTCGCGCTCTATTGTATAATTAGAATTTGTCGTATACCCTGATACATTTTTAATTTCCTCAAGTTTTCCATATCTGAGTAGTTGAAATTTGTCCTCGCTGAACTTCATATTGTTTTGAGTGGCCCATTTGAAGATTTGGTTGGTGTCCTCTTGGAGTTTTGCGGTGTCTTCGATGGAGGTCACTGCCATGGCAATCCGGGTGTCATCCGCAAAGGAAGACACGGAGCTATGGCTTACATCTCTGTCTATGTCGGAAATGAGGATGAGGAATAGAATGGGAGCAAGTACTATGCCTTGTGGAACAGAGCTTTTCACCGTAGCTGCCTTGAACTTTACTCTGTTTACTATTACTCTTTGTGTTCTATCTACCAACCTTTTCTGTTATTCCTTTATCACGCATTTTGTTCGCATTCGTGTTGTTTAGGATATCTTCCCAGCTTGTGTGTGTGTGTGTGTGTGTGTGACCCAACAATTAATATTTGCACCAATAACTCATAACAGTTCTGACCGGGTGTGGACGTGTGAATTGCTCATTACTTTATAATTTGTTCATGATTGTAACCATGTATAGACGTAAGTAAGTAAATTTACTTACTAACATGATTCATTACCTTTGAAACTTGTGAGTTCATTACCTTTGTACCTTGTTCAGCTATCAAAACTTTGGGGCCCAGTCTCTGGACCCATTATGTACCTCTGTAATCTGTAAATACCTTTGTAACTTGTCATGATTGTGACCAGATCTCCCTGAGTTCATTACCTTTGTACCTTGCTCAGCTATCAAAACTTTGGGGCCCAGCCCCTGGACCCATTATGTACCTCTGTAATCTTTTGACTACAGCCCACAGGATGGGTATGGGGTGCATAATAAAGATATTAAACTAAAACATTCCCAGCTCGTTTCATTTAGGACATTGTTGACTTGATCCCATTGTATGTTTTTGTTATTAAAATTGAATTTTGTGAAGAGACCTTCATGACTGATCACATTTTGCTTGTCAGGAGCCCTGTGCATACATGTCTGTACTCTATTATGTTGTGATCTGAGTGTATTGTCTTTGATACGGTTATATTACGTATCAGATCGTCGTTGTTAGTGAAGATGAGATCCAGCATATTTTCTACTCTTGTAGGCTCTAATATTTGCTGGTTTAAGGTGAATTTGGTGCAGAGATTTAATAGTGTGTGAATTTTCATCTGAGCTTCCTCCTGGGGTGATCTCTGCTAAAACACTGTTAGCTATGCTCCTCCATTTTAGGTGTCTTAAGTTGAAATCTCCTAGTAGCAAGATGTTTGGGAGATTTTCCAGACAGTGGTCAATTTTCAAAAGCTGCTCCTGGAATTGCTGGGAAGTTACGTCTGGAGGCTTGTATACCACCACAATGACAAGGTTTTGATTTTCAGTCTTTACTGCCTAAACTTCAACTACATCATTTGAGGTGTTTAGTAGTTCTGAGCAAATAAGCGACTCTGTGACGTACAGGCCAACTTCCCCTTGTTGCCTGTTTAATCTATCGCATCTGAATAGGTTATAACCTGAGATCCATATTTCGTTGTCATAATGTTCATTTATGTGGGTCTCTGTGAATGCTGCAAACACTGCATTTGACTCCGTGAGCAGTCCCTTGATGTAAGGAATTTTGTTGTTTTTAGACGGCCTTAGACCCTGCATGTTTGCAAAGACAAATGTCGTTATATTGGTGGAATTTAGGGGTGTTTTATTTGCTGGCTCTAATATCTGTTGTTCTGGGGTGGAGGCCAATGTCCGTGCCTCTGTGAAATGCAGCTACCACCCCAGCCCCACCCTGGGGTCGACAGAACACCAGACGATGCCATATTGTCTGTTCCCTCAGGTAGAGACTCGGAGTGGACAAAAAAATATGAGAATATAGAGATCAAATAAAAAGGGAACATTGCTAGAATATGGGAGAATAGACGGTAGCGGTCTATTCTCTTGGGAGTATGCTGCCACCACCTGCTCTTTTAATAGTGGAAGGGCTAAAAGAAACGATAGTCATAGGAGAAGGGAGAAAACCAAGGAGTCTGGGTTAGAGCAGGAGAAAACCCAGTGAGAAATAATACAGGATAGTTAAAACAAGATAGGGGTCCTGATAAGTACTGGCTCTTAGGGTAGCATGGCCTGAAAACACGAGCAGTAGGCACCTTATCAGGGGCTTGACTCTCCACAGAAAAATGATAACATCAATAGGTTATTTAATTTAGTCTATGACACATGGACCTTATATACATGGCTCAAAGGGGGAAGTACAACATACCCAGGTAAGAACACTTACAATTTAATAAACACATTACAGGGGTATCTTAAAGTATTAACACAAAAAAAATTCTAGCAACAGATACTTAAATCTTATTAGCAGGCCTGGCTTACTGCTGTCAAAACCACCTCCACACACAATTCCCAAGGGACTCCATTACTTTCCATACTGAGGTTTAAATAGTCTTGATACATTCCTGCTTTGGGATACTCCTGCGTTCCCCACTGAATCTTATCCTGCTCGGCATCCCACACAAAGGGTGCCCTGGCTATCAGATCTGCACCTAACAGAACATCCACATCCATATATTTATCAGACACAAAGAAAATTAATGTTATACACTATATTACAGATTAACAAAAAATCTAGAGAAAACATATTGGAACATACAATAACAGAGCAACAGAATGCGAAGATAATCACAGTTCAAATACATTTCTTGAGTTAATTAACAGCATTTATTTCTTTCCCCTGAGTTACAGAACTATGCACATGGTAAATAGATAAGGATATAGACAAGAAATATAAGTGAGGACAGTCATGAAATTTTCACAACTAATATTTATCACACCTTACATAAATAATGCTTGAGGGGCTGATTTGCTTCATTACACACCTCCCCAATTCGGGTAAATAAATCTTCGTTGTGAAAATCACAATAAGTACTGGAAAAACGAAAAGAAAACAATAAAATATAAATACTCGGGAACTGCTTTTTTTTCAATATAATACAGTATAATAATACACTGCTTCTCTTTCTGGCGTATTCTGAAACGTCGCAAACATTTCGGCTGATATACGAACTACAGCTGACAGACAGTTATTTTTAACAACCCCACTCCAGTAACGTCTATCATGGGAAAGTGTTCCTTCCACAACTCCTCCTTTTGCCCTATAGAGAACTCAAGCAACAAAGTACTGAGGTGGAGGCCTTCAGGTAGCAGAGAAACAACTCACCCTGATTTCTCGACAGAGGCACTTAAGCAGGAAATAACACTCCTCCGAGGAGGCGTCGATACACAACTGACATCCCTTTGACAACCAACACCAACATTTAGCATGAGAGGGCAGTGCACATGTCCCTGTATTGCAGTATACGAGTCACTTAACACTAAAAATTAAATCTACATACAGTCCAAAATTCATCATCAGTCCTACATAAAAAACAGAAAAAAAATGAGGAGGAACAGCCTGAACTATACAGCTCAACACCTAGACACCTACTAGGGAACTAAACTGTCCTGCTCATAACCCTAAAAATAACACATCATAACATACAAAGAGCACAGAGAGAGAAAACACAGTATAAGGACTACACACAAAATAGCTCAAAGCAGCAGTAGAGAAAAGTGTAACAGCCTGAACTATACAGTCCAACACCTAGGCCATACTAGGGAATACAACTGTCATTACCACTTCTCCCATTCCACATAACAGAAAAATAGACGTAGAAAATAGCATAAGATAAAACTACCCACTACGTACATAGGCTGTTTCAGGTTCAGAAAAAAAATTACATTAATAGTCTCTCAATCTTACTGTTGCTTAGTTTGGTTAATAGTATTTCTAAATACTTTTTCTTGTTCCAACCTTCCACAAACTTCAAGCCAAATTCAACAGTCAAAATGTCTGCAATGGAATTCTCTGAATTTTGGTTACTAATGTCAGGTTCACTGGAATTAAACATTTCCACACTCTTCTGAGGAGTCCCAGAATTACATGCATTTTCAAGAGCTTCCTTGTTATTGTCTGAAAATCCATAACTTAAATTTATCCAATCAGTTATCTTATATTTATTCTTCACTCGATCCATACAAGTTCTTATGGTTTTCAAACAACCGTCACTCATCTTACATTTACACAGAATTTTCATAAGGCAAAGAATAAACAAAAATAGACATCCTTTCATTAAAACCTCTAGTGATAAATGGGGGACACTTTCTCTTTCAAATACATCTTCTAACTTTAAATCTTTTTCCTTATCCCCTTGAAACATGTACATGTCCATGGTCATTTTTTCGTTTTGATTACAAACTGTCATAGAAGAGCCAAGCAACACAAATAATCCCACCGCTGCCACCAGTGAAATGCGGCATATACCACCCCAGCCCCACCCTGGGGTCGACAGAGCACCAGACGATGCCATATTGTCTATTCCCTCAGGTAGAGACTTGGAGTGGATACAAAAAAATATGGGAATATAGAGATCAAATAAAAAGGAACATTACTAGAATATGGGAGAATAGACGGTAGCGGTCTATTCTCTTGGGAGTATGCTGCCACCACCTGCTCTTTTAATAGTGGAAGGGCTAAAAGAAACGATAGTCATAGGAGAAGGGAGAAAACCAAAGAGTTTGGGTTAGAGCAGGAGAAAACCCAGTGAGAAATAATACAGGATAGTTAAAACAAGATAGGGGTCCTGATAAGTACTGGCTTTTAGGGTAGCATGGCCTGAAAACATGAGCAGTAGGCACCTTATCAGGGGCTTGACTCTCCACAGAAAATTGATAACATCAATAGGTTATTAAATTTAATCTCTGACACATGGACCTTGTATACATGGCTCAAAGGTGGAAGTAAAACATACCCAGACATAACCACTTACAATTTAATAAACACATTACAAGGGTATCAGAAAGTGTTGGCACAAAAAAACAATTGTAATAGCAAATACTTAATTCTTATAGCAAGCCTGGCTTACTGAGGTTAACACTCCCTCCCCACATAGTTTTTCCATACTGAGATTTAAATTTCCTTAATACATTCCTGCCTTAGGATGCTCCTGAGACCTTCCAAATCCCAGATTACAAGCCTGGTCTGATCCTCCAGGACTATAGTGTTCAAGGTGTTTCTAGCACTCTCCTCTCCTCAGTATCTCTTGTGGATCTCTCCTACTTTGGAGGCATATCTTTGGGGGGTGCCTGGTTGCTAACCCCAAGCCTGCTCCTACTCTTGAGGCATCTCTTTGGGGGGTGCCTGGTTGCTGCTAAGACTTGTTAGCAGCAGTATAATCAATATGAGAGGTTGAAAAAGGCTTCTTAAGCTGACAAAGGTGTGAGAGTGGTCATGGGAACGTTTCCGCGTGTTCCCTCCCTTGTTTTGAATAGAACTCCCTCTCATGTACACAAACTCTTTACAAATTTCGACACAAGAAGGTCAACTTGCCTCTATAAACCTTATTTCTACTCACAATAATTATTACAATGAATACTAATACTAGAAAAATAATCAGACACAAAGAAAATTAATGTTATACACTATATTACAGATTAACAAAAATTCTAGAGAAAACATATTGGAACATACAATAACAGAGCAACAGAATGCGAAGATAATCACAGTTCAAATACATTTCTTGAGTTAATTAACAGCATTTATTTCTTTCCCCTGAGTTACAGAACTATGCACATTGCAAATAGATAAGGATATAGACAAGAAATATAAGTGAGGACAGTCATGAAATTTTCACAACTAATATTTATCACACCTTACATAAATAATGCTTGAGGGGCTGATTTGCTTCATTACATCTGCCCAAGAAGTGTTTTCAGTTGGTGTAGGATTATTGTCATTTCTTGCCAGTCTTTTTTCCCTCCTGGCCCTAAAAAATCTCTGTCCCTGGATGGGTTGTGGCTCCACTCTTTTGCTTCCCATAGTCTGGCTGGTCTGTGTCTTCTTGTCCCCTTTAGATGATGTACCTGGCAGTATGCGTTGTAGCATTTTCTTTCATGGTTTTATGAGTGACACATTTCTGGGTGAAATAAGTTACAGGAGGGGAAGTTGCATTCTCCTGTTGTCATGTGGGTGCGGCATTTTTTGGGATGATCAAAGGTGCATATCCCACCTGTTTTACCAGATATACCGTGCCTGATACCCAAGGCATAGTATTTGCATAGATTGGATTTCTGTTTGCTAGGATTCATTGTAGCTACGTTCGCTGCTGGTGAATTTTTTCCTGTTTCCTCCCTATCATCACCCCGACGCCAAATGACTTCGAAAAGGCAATAAATGACATGCCCATGCACTCCGCTCCAGGCCCAGACTCATGGAACTGCAAGAAGCCCCTATCACGTGCTTTTAACATTCTATGGAGAGGGAGCATGGACACTGGGGTCGTCCCGCAGTTACTAAAAACAACAGACATAGACCCACTCCACAAAGGGGGCAGTAAAGCAATAGCAAAGAACTACAGACCAATAGAGCTAACGTCCCATATCATAAAAATATTTGAAAGGGTTCTAAGAAGGAAGATCGCCACTCATCTAGACAACCATCAATTACACAACCCAGGGCAGCATGGGTTTAGAGCAGGTCGCTCCTGTCTGTCCCAACTACTGGACCACTACGACAAGGTCCTGGATGCTCTCGAAGAGAAACAGAATGCAGATGTTATATACACAGACTTTGCAAAAGCCTTTGATAAGTGTGACCATGGTGTGATAGCACACAAAATGCGTGATGAAGGAATAACAGGAAAAGTTGGTAGATGGATCTATAATTTCCTAACAAGTAGAACACAAAGAATAGTAGTCAACAGAGTAAAGTCTGAGGCGGCTACGGTGAAAAGCTTTGTTCCACAAGGCACAGTACTCGCTCCCATCCTGTTCCTCATCCTCATATCGGACATAGACAGGGATATCAACCACAGTGCCGTGTCTTCCTTTGCAGATGACACCCGAATCTGCATGACAGTGTCCAACATTGAAGACACTACAAGACTCCAAGCAGACATCAACCAAATCTTTAAATGGGCTGCAGAAAACAATATGAAGTTCAATAATGAGAAATTTCAATTACTCCGATATGGAAAACGTGAGGAAATTAAAATCTCATCGGAGTATAAAACAAATTCCAACCACACAATAGAGCGAGAAACTAACGTCAAAGACCTGGGAGTGATCATGACAGAGGATCTCACCTTCAAGGACCATAACACTGTAGCAATCGCATCTGCCAGAAAAATGACAGGATGGATAATGAGAACCTTCAAAACCAGGGATGCCAAGCCCATGTTGACACTTTTCAGATCGCTTGTTCTATCTAGGCTGGAATATTGCTCCACACTAACTGCACCTTTCAAGACAGGTGAAATTGCTGACCTAGAAAATGTACAGAGAACCTTCACGGCATGCATAACTGCAATAAACCACCTCAATTACTGGGAACGCTTGAAGTTCCTAAACCTGTACTCCCTGGAACGCAGGCGGGAGAGATACATTATTATATACACTTGGAAAATCCTAGAGGGATTAGTACCAAACTTGCACACGAGTGTAACTCCCTACGAAAGCAAAAGATTCGGCAGACGATGTAACATCCCCTCAATGAAAAGCACGGGTGCCACTAGCACGTTGAGAGACAACACAATATGTGTCAGGGGCCCAAGACTGTTCAACTGCCTCCCAGCATACATAAGGGGGATTACCAATAAACCCCTGGCTGTCTTCAAGCAGGCACTGGACAGGCACCTAAAGTCGGTGCCTGACCAGCCAGGCTGTGGTTCGTACGACTGCATGCGGCCAGCAGTAACAGCCTGGTTGATCAGGCTCTGATCCAACATGAGGCCTCATCACAGACCGGGCCGCAGGGGCGTTGACCCCTGGAACTCTCTCCAGGTAAACTCCAGGTAAGAAGAGCATTGCTATTTAAGCCAAAATAGCAAGTTTTACCTATTCGGCACGACATATATATATATATATATATATATATATATATATATATATATATATATATATATATATATATATATATATATGTATATATATATATATATATATATATATATATATATATATATATATATATATATATACATACATACATACATACATACATACATTTGCTCACTGGAAATCAATATAACAATTTCTTCTGAATCATGTTATAATGGTTGTGGAGGAGTGCAATCTTGTAGCAGTGGAGTCTCACATTGGTCTCCAGATGCATGATAGAACTGATGACTTGGCTAAGTTATACTCTCTCAAAGAGGGGGTAGATTACAATCTTGGGTTGTTAGTTAGCAGTCTGAGAACAATAATACGAAAAGAACTTCAATTGAACTTTATTGACTTAAAACTCAGGAAGATTGACACCAGTCAGTCCATCTATCATCATTCTATCATGCAGGAGGAGCCACATGTCTATGGTGCATCCAACAAAATAAGCAGACTCTTGGATGTCACTACGGCCCGCCTCCGGCTGGGTTACAAGTATCTTTGGCAGGTTAAATCACCACCACCAGATGTAGACCAAACAAAATGTAAACTCTGCCAGTTGGACTATTGTCACACCCTGCGTCATTATGTACTGGAGTGCGATAAAATTAATGAATTCAGAGACAACTCACTCAGAAATGTTCAAGAAATGGCAAAGTATTTTATCCACAGTGGTATATTACAAACCATTCTGGAAAAAATACCCTGACTTTGCTCACTGTAAATAAAGCATTACCACGTGTATGTGTGTGTACTTGTGTGTGTGTATGTGTTTGTATGCTTGTGTGTGTGTGTGTGTGTGTGTGTGTGTGTGTGTGTGTGTGTGCGCTCGCGCGTGTGTGTGTATACTCACCTAATTGTATTTGAAAGGGTTGAGACTTAGCTCCTGGCCCCGCCTCTTCACTGATCGCTACTGGGTCCTCTCTCTCCCTGCTCCATGAGCTTTATCATACCTCGTCTTAAAGCTATGTATGGTTCCTGCCTCCACTACATCACTTGTTAGACTATTCCACTTCTACCTGGAGAGAATTCCAGGGGTCAACGCCCCCGCGGCCCGGTCTGTGACCAGGCCTCCTGTTGGACCAGAGCCTGATCAACCAGACTGTTGACAGGCTGTGACAACTCTGTGACTGAAGAAATACTTCCTAACATCCCTTTGACTCTGTCGTGTGGGTCTTGGGAGAGATATATAGGTTGTCAAAGATACTCCTTGTAGGATGGTTACGGTATATTTACAGTACGTCAGGAGAGAGCCCAGCCACCGTCCGTCCAGCTCGTAGGTCTATCGCTTGTGAGAGTGAACGCCTATGCGTGGCTATGCACATGCGCTGCGCCTCTGACGTCAGCGGGTATCGTGACGTCACACACAAAGGGACCAGCTGTATAACTTAAGATGAACGTTGATACACTACACAAGTGTATATATAATACTGACACGACAGCTCGGCCATGTTATCGTATGACGTCTCGGCATACTATACAACTCTATAGGCTGAACAGACAGGTGGTACTGGGTGAATCTATACAATAGCAAACACATTATAACTTGGAACTAATCAAGATTAATCTTACTATCGCACTTCTTGAGTTAATGATACTTAAGAGAATGTTAATGGATCTAGATATAAACAATATATATATTACAATTTCAATTTGCAAATTTGATCGATCAATCGATGTGTATTCATGCACTCTACGGCTTCTGAGGAAGAATAAATATATTTACAAGGAAGAAGTTTTAACAGAAAAAGAGAGACTCGGTGCACACGGTCAACTGTTAAAACTCAGAACTCGGAGGGAACATGAACACACAAATTCTAGATATTGAACACTTAGTAACAAAACACACAGTCGACAATTTCTCTTAACTCAATCATCTAATTGTACAGTCTATTTACATTTAACCCCAACTCTGCTAGGGTAAGATTTACATATG
>WNWK01021218.1:0-34416 GCA_009830355.1 Cherax destructor | reverse complement strand
AAATTGTCTTGTGCTACAGTAGAGTGAAATTCAATGGTGTAGATGCACACCTGATAATTTTAAATGTAAAATAGTGATTTTTTTTATTCCCTTAAATCCGTCTTCAGAATGACGTTAGTATTTAATGAGTGATGATCTCAGGGCCAGAATAGTGCCCAGTTAAATTTTGCTTAGGGAGGGAAAATTTGTCAACATGGTAAGTGTTGAAAAAAAAAATTAATTTTTGATTCTGTGTATTGATTTTTCCTTATTAATTTTTTGAAAAACCCAAATTTTTTTTAATCCAAACATTAATTTTTAAATAGCAGATATTTTTTTTTAATGCTCGGGGTGTTAAATTATGTTACCAGGTACAAAAAAAATAATACCTGATATTAACTTTAATACCTTGGTTTTAAATTTTAATACCCGGGGTTGATTTTTTTAAACTTACGTTATGCTAAAGAAGTCGAGATCATTACTGATCTTTGGCCCTTCCACCATACCGTTGAAGATGATCCTCATGTTACTGACAAGGAAGGCAGCAGTGCCAGCAGTGAACACCAGCAGCATCACCCCCCCCCGTCACCACCCAGCAGCAACACAGCCACGATCACAGCGTACTGCTCTCCCCACACACACGCCCCAGCAACACGGGAAAGCAAAAAAAACCGGGTTTTACAAGACTACCGCACCAAATTTACTGACGACAACACGCGATATTTCACTGTGTGTCTGTGTCTGTTAGTTACCATTTTGTCCAGGCAAGCAATTTGAAAAGGCCTGTTGTATATTTGTGTATGTGTAGTAAGGAAAAACTTGAAATGTTTCTGCCCCACGAATTGAACCCGGCCCTCCCGGAAGCAAGAGCTTTCCCCCGGCCACCGGGGGGTGAGCCTGGTGTTAGTTAGTTAGTTACCATTTTGTCCTAGGCACATGTCGATTAGACACAGGCCTGTTGTTGTGTGGTAACGAAACACTTCGAAATGTTTCCCCCCCGGGAATTGAAACCCGGGGCCCCCCGGGTGAAGCAAGAGCGCTTTTGTGTGTGTGTGTGTATTTAACAGCATTGTTGTTATTTAAGACGTTTTAAGACGTTTTTTCAGACTAGGTTTTCGTAAGTCGAAAAGATAAAACACTGTTATTATTATTTCATCTGGATTATTTTCCGGGGTTATTTAACACACCTGTTCTTGACACGCGAAATGATGGAGGATCGTTGGATCAGTTGGATCTTTGATCAATTGTCAATGTATAATGTATCCAGCAAAAAAATCTACAAGTATACACCGAAATAAAGGAAAAAAAGGCACAATACCATGATGAAAAAACAAATAAGCACACAGTAGAAAAATTAAGACTTTTCCCTCTCCCTTTTACCATTCACAGTGACTTGTAAATATTTCAAGTCGGACCGAAACGTCGTCATGTTTTTCTCTCCACGTTCTTATTTGTGTATACAACGAAGTAATAATTTACGTAGAACCATTTACAGATTTGTCACCTTAGCGATAAATTGTGGGGGTTTTTTTCATTAACTGGAGGAGGCTCGATCCTCCGTCCAACTCTTGATCCCTGAAAAAAAAAAAAAAGGGGAAAAAAAGAGTGGGTTTACGAGTTTGAGGATGCAGGTTTTTTCCTTGAGGCCCCCAGCACCCCAGCACCCTGAGGAAGGTCAGGAAGAGACCAGCGATGAGAGCACTCAGTGGCACACTGTAGAACACTTTAGTATAGCACTGAAGAGTGTGTCCTGCTGAAGGATGGTGCGCCCCCCCCACCACAGTCACCCCCATGAACTTTTGGGGGGGAGAGAGGAATGTTACCACCCCACCACATTTTCCCAAGGTATTTTTGGGGGACAGAGATAAGATGAGGAAAGGTTACCACCCCCCCAGTCACCCCTAGGAACGTTGGGGGACAGCGAGGAAAAGGGAAATTTTTCCACCCCACCACCGTCACTATTGGGGGAGGGGGGAAAGAAAGAGGGAGGTGCATGACGAAGGTTCAATAAGGGAAGAGGGCACAAAAAAATTAGGCATTAAAAAAAGGATATCAGATTAGAAGGAAGGGTGCATGGAGAAGGAAGTTTTTTATTTGGGGGGACGCGTCGCAGATGGGTGGAAAAAAAAAGGGAACCAAAAAATGGGAAAAAGGTTGGAAGTTAAGGCGTCTGTGTAATAAAATAAGTTTATGAAACAAAAAAAAATGTCCAGGAGAAGAGGTACCAACACTTTTATATGGCCCCGGCCCCGGGGCCCGTCGGAAAACCAGGCAAATGTCTGCCATGGGGGGGGGTATGTACTTTTCCCATCGTCTAAGACTTTTGGGGGTTTCCCGGGGAAGGTATTAAAAAAAAGGTGGAAAACTTTTTTTATTTAGAAAGAATGGAGCAGAATAGGATGACCAAAGGGGTGGAAGGAAGGGGGTTGAGAAACTGATAAGCTGGACTTGAGTTCAGAGGTGGGGAAAAAAGTGCTTGCTCTGTGAAGGAGGGGAGGATGTTGTAGTCCTGGAGGTAGGAGGTACACTGCCCCTTCCCCCCCACACACACACACACACACACACACACACACACACACACACAGGTTTGCGACAAGGTTAGTTCCAAACTCAGGGGGGGTTTTCCTATGGAAAAAGGGTTTAGGGAAAAGGACTAAAAAACCCGGAGGAAAGAAGGGTCGAGGAGACATGATAACGACATACAAAATATGCGGGGAATTGACAAGGTAGGGTGACAGGATGTTCCAGAGAGGGCACGAAAAAAGGGGGCACAAGTGGAAGCTGAAGACTCAGATGAGTCAAAGGATGTTAGGAAGCATTTCTTCAGCCACAGAGAGCAGGAAGTGGAATAGTCTAGAGAAAGATATAGTGGGGGGAGGAACCATACATAGTTTTAAGACAAGGTATGATAAAGCCAGAGCAGGGAGAGCAGAGACCCAGTAGCAGACAGGAAGAGGCGGGGGGCCGGAGCTGAGTCTCGACCCCCCCAAACAATTAGGTGAGTACACATACACACACACAAACACACACACACACACAAAAAATATATATATATATATATATATATATATATATATATATATATATATATATATATATATATATATATATATATATATATATATTTAACAAGTCGGCCGTCTCCCACCGAGGCAGGGTGACCCAAAAAAAAAATAGTCCCCAAAAAAAAATACTTTCATCATCATTCCCTTTCACCACACTATACATAATGTCTTTAAAGGCGTCAGATACGACAGCTGACACGTATTTTGTTATTAGTTATCAGCTCTTGTCTTATCTTTATCAGATAGGTTATCTTTATTTTTTTTTTTAAGAAATAAAAAGATTGAGTCATTAAGCAAAATTAGTAAGTATAAACTGTTTTTTTTTTTTTACAAAATTTTTGGGACCTTAGACTAAACTTCGTAATATACGTTAGTACTATTGATACTTTGGTTTAGACTGTTGGAGCTAGTGATATACCGTTGGACCTAGAATTTTGTTGGCACTAGGGGAAAAGTTGGCACTAGTGATAATGTTGGCTTTTAAAAAAAACTGTTGGCACTTACATGACTGAGAGTTGACGAGGAAGAGACCGTATTTGCTGATAAACCCCCATCTTGTTGACTAGGCCTTCCTGAACAACCAATTTGATGGGCTCAACCAACACTTGTAGTCGTTACGTTGTGGGGTTTTAACTTTTTTTTGGTCGTTTATCGGTTAGCTACGACCTGTATTCGTTTATTCACCTTGTCGCCGTTAAACAATAGCTTGAGTTATTTAACGCCCCGTAAGGGTTTTTTAATTGCTGAATGTCGTCTTAATTATTGCTTGTAACGTTAAAATACTGATTGTAACGTTTTTTACAGATGTAGATGATTAATACCATTATAGTCGTTTAACTATCCCCTTTTGTCATTAAATCACCGCTTGTAGTAGTTAGCCACTTTTTTAAGTTATATGTTTTTTTAAACTGAAGGAGTTCCAGTCTTTATTCCCACCTTCAACTCCACACAAACCCCCAATTTGACACGTGTCAGAGACAAGAAGATTTTGAGGTGAGAAACTGGTGCCTTAGTGTTTTGGGGGTTACACAGCTGGTTTTTGGGGGTGCAGATGGTACTAGCTTGGCGTGGGTAGGATACTTGCGGATACAGGGGGTGATGGTCCCTTTAAGAGGGAGCAGGAGTGGGGTGGCTGGGGGGAAATGGTGGTGTGCTGATAAGACTGGGAGGGGGAGACGGGGAGATGGAGAGAGGGAGGGGGCCTCTCCATCCACTTTCTAATACAGACATTGATATTCAAGATAAAATTATATCGTTCAATGCTGATAAAAGGTTTTTTTTAATTTATTATTATTATTTTTCCCAAAAGGACACTTTATTTTTTAATTGTTTTTTTTCCCCAAAATTTTCGTTTCTAAATTATCTTATTATCGAGGAGCGCAAACCCCGTAGGTATTTATACAGTGCCTGTGGGGGAGGGGATTGAAGGCTCAGTTCGGAACTAGAACACAGATTCATTTCCCGAGCCTTCATCAGCATTAGGGGGGGCTTGTTTTTCGGATTAGAACTTGAGAATGCCTTATTCGATCAGCTTCAAACCAAGGTGGTTTTACTGTTACCCCTTTTCCTGAAATTAAACCTAGAGAACTTCATTTTTTTGTTTGGGCCCAAAAAAAAAAGAAATAAAAAAAAGGGTGTGATCTAATTAGAAGAGGATTGTTATTAGATTTTACGACTCATTATTGAAAAATTTTATGTAAAACCAAGGTGAATTTTTTTTTTAAATAAGCGAGGGATTTTTTATTACTACAGTCATAACTGGGGGAAACCCACTAGGTCATAAAGCGCTGCTGTGCCTTTGTGAATGGCTTCCATACGTAAACCCCTCAAGGAAGGTTCCTTACGTTAGGGGGTTTTGATCTAGGGGGAATTGGTATGTGCTCCAGTTCCCCCAATTGCCTGAATACCTTCCACATCCCCCCCCGGGGGCATAACCTACGTGTTTAGCGCTCCCCTTTTTCAAATAATAATAATTCCATACGTAATAGGATGCATCTTATAGATAGGATTCTTCTCCTTAAGTTATTTAAATATACCCCAATAGATAAAAATCCAATAACAAGAATTCAAAAATTTCCAGATACCAAAATATTAAAAAAAAAAAATTTAATCGATGTAATTTTTCATTAACTGTACAACGTTTCTTTTATTAGCTTAAATTTTCCCCCTGGTGCATTTTCCATAATGGGGTTTTATTGTTATTGGGGCCAAGTTCCATTTTTTACAGTGCTTTTTTATATATAAATAGTTATAATCATAATTTTTAAAGGGGGTAGAGGGGTAAGCCATCGAAGGCCTCGGTCGATGCCAAAAAACTCCAGCTGGGGATCAATATGATTAAAAAACCCCGTCAGGAAACACTTGTCCTTTTCCGACGAACATTTCCCCCGTTCATTTTGACAATTTTGTAAGACAGTGATGCTGATTTCCTTTCGTGAAATGCCTTTTTATTTTCAAAATATTCACGACAGTGCTAGTACCCGAGCACATTATTATTTTTTAAAACAAAAGAAGCGCTAAACCACGGGGGTTATACAGCACCTGAGTCACAGTTATTATTACAATCAGAAGTAAGAGCAAAAACCCCCAAGGGTCATACAGCACCCGAGCCACGTGATCGGGAACAACCTGAAAATTTCCCCCCCTAATTAGCCCCCAGTGGCGGACCAACTTTTTGGGGCCTTGAAGCTTGAACTGTTATGGGGCCCCCTTCCCCAACCCCCCCCCATACAGTAGACTAAATTTTTTTTTTAAACAATGTGGGGTACAGTCGCTTCTGAGGCCCCCTGGGATTAGGACCCTGAAACTTAAGCTTCATAGTAGATCTGCCCCCAAGACCCAATTTTTAAATTCATGGGGAATATGTGGTAATCAGGTTAGATCCAAGGAAAAGGAGGGTAGCACCAGTTCCTCAGATCAAGAGTTCTTCAGCAGCATCAAGGCAACACTTCAACTCTGGTGTGCTGAAATTTAAACCTTCAACTGGCAATGGTTACATTGTTACATTCATGGGGAGGGGGGGAGTGCTAAACCAACAGCAGCATACAATGCCATAATTTGACCCAATTTTGGAAAAAAAAAATTAATTTTTTTAGTCAAAGCGATACTGCCAGATTTTCCAGTCCAAGTTAGGCTCAAATTACATTTACAACCATAACTAAGTGCTAAACCTACAAGTCATATAGTTAGGCTGAAATTGAATTAGTTATTGCAGTATTTACAGAAAGTGCCAAATCTGTGTGTTTTATGGGTGGATGTATATGTCATTCAGTACTGCTGTTATATTCAAAACAAAATTGATTTTTTTTCTTATTTAATTAAACCCGTCAAGGTGGTACAGCATCTGAGGAGAGGAAAGATGAAGGGATATTATTATAATCAAAGAAGCCTCCCAAGGGTTATACAGCAGAAAGGGATAATCAAGATTATCCATGGGGAGAAACTTTAGCCATTGGTTCACCTCCCTTTTAAAGCCAAAAAAAGGCACTGAAACCACATCGTTGACACCGGTTAAAAATAAGTTTGGGGGGAACTCTAATGCATTGGTTTTGGCAAGAAGAGGAAAAGGAGAGGGTAGCTCAAATTTTGGGGATCATGAATACAAAGAATTGGGTGGATAATGAAAACTTTCAGAAGGGGAAAAAATGATGCCAAAGGTGCCACATTCAAATTACTTGTGCTCTCTCACTTTTAGTATGTTTTTTAGGCTCTATTAAAGGAGGGGATCAGAGCGGGGAAGATACAAAGACCATTTACTACCTGCAAAGTGAGTAACCACCTGCCAATAAAAGTTCTCACCAGTAGTCACAAGCCAAAATTGTTTTTTCTGATGGGCCAAAGCCCTTTTTTCCCCAAAGGATAACAACATCCCCCGGGCATCACTTATGGATGCCCATCCACTCAAGAAAACCTTAGGCACTGTTGAAGGAAGGCAGAGGTGCCAACCTTAACTGAACGGAATATTTTCCCCCTTTTTGGATTATGAGCACATTAACAAAAAAAACCCCCCTTTAATCCATGAAAAGTACAGTAAAACCCTTTCATTATTTTTTTTTTTTTCAGGAGGGTCATCTGGTCAGCTTTATTAATTGGTATCTGTTGCACAAATTTTTTTGCCTTCCCATAAATTCCATTAGTATAATCAAACTCATACAGCAATTTATTTAAAGTAATATGGTGCAGCCCCTTTAACAGCATACATCACTAGGGAAATTATCAGATTTGATAAGAGAGGGTAGCTCCAATTTTTTGGATCAAGAACCCTTTTAAAAAGGAACTGAAGAAAACGTTTTATTAAACACCCTCTTATTTTAAAATTTTGAAGTACAGTGGCCCCCGGGTTAAAAAAAAACATTGCAGAAGCCTGCCATGCCATTACCAACAATTTACCCCAAGAAATAATGTCATGTAGGTTAGTCTATTTCAGACCCCCAAAACTACACTTCCACAAGAACTTACCAAATTATACTTACATAATTGCACGTTGGGGTATTCGAACCGAGGTCCATCACATACTATATTAAAAAAAAAAAAAGAACAAACCCCAAAGGATCATACAGTGCTTTTTTTGAAGTATTTCTTTTTTTTTGGCTTTCATATTTATCAGTTTAAGAACCAATAAATTATCAGATACAATTGGGGACACTAAATTTAATCAAAGAAAGCGCTAAACCAACAAGTCACTATAAACATAAGAGTTTTCTAAAATGCCAGGAGTGAGGGACTAGTAACCCCTTCTGATAAATTAAAATTTAAAAAAAATTTTTTTTTTTTAGGTTACCCTGCCTTGGGGCATACAGCCAGTTCGTTAAAAATATATATAGTATATAATTTGTGTGAAATTTAATGGAATGACGGTCAATCAAAAAGTTTTCTTAAAAAAAAGTTTAATAATCTGCCTCCATAAAATTTTTTTATAAAAATCACCATTCATAAAAAACACAATATTAAAACAAGACCTGGAATGCACATATATACACAATCAAATTTACACACATTCAAAGTAAAACTTGCATGGGAAAAATATTTTTTAAAAAATTTATACCAGATAAATAAAATAAAGTTTGAGACAATTTTTTAATATATATTATAAATAATGTTGTAAATGTTTTTATTTCAAATAAGATGTGTGAATTTTAAAAATTTTTTAAACAGACACCAAAAAAAAAGGGCCCTTTAAAAAAAAAAAACATTTGTTTGGCCCAAAATTAAAAACCTAAAAACCAAATTTAAAAATAAATATTTGGCAGAGCGGTTGCATTTTAAAAAACGGCTCTGTCAGCAGAGCCTTTTGAAGAAATAGAGATCACCAAATGGAATGATAACAAATTTTTTAAATGTGTAGACATTTTCTGACAAACACTAAAGGGGTAAGCTTGTTTTTGATAATGCTTAGATTTTTTGGAATTTCCCGCAAACTAATGCTCATCACCTAAAAAAAAAATTTTTTTGGAAAACTGACACCTGGCCTTGAGGATTATAATTTGTTTAAGTTTCTAAAAAAAAAAATAATTATGGATAAATTGTAATTGTTTATATTTATTTTAATTTTAAGAAACAAGATAACAGCAAGGGAAATAATTGTTTTGATAAAACTTAACCCCCTTTTAAAAAGTTAAAGTGTGTAATAAATAAAAATTTTTTTTGGAGTATTTTTCAATCAATATGTCCACAAAAAGAAATGTACTGACCTCAACTACAGCCAGGTGGCGGGGAACACCAACCAATAGTACACCCTGGAGATCTTCCTTAATGGCATAATAACCCCCCCTTAGTGTAGATAGTCTTGCTGGTTCATTTGGGGGCTTGGGGCCAACCCCATGAAGCCCCGGGGAATTTTTTCCCCACAGCAGCCAATGGTCACGCATTGCCTGAACTAAAGGCCCAATCAGTGTAATTGCTCACACCGCAGCACTTCAGCTGTTGAAAAAATTATCTGTTTAATGTTTATTGAGGTAGTAGTAAGTAGTCATTGGAATTTTATAGATTAATTTTTTAATTTAAAAGAGTATAATTCTGTCCTAAATACTAATACAAACTTTTAAAAAATAATCAAACATGTATTTTGGGGCGAGTGAAAAAAAGAACGAATTTGTTTAATGGATACGGCCCCAAGACAGGCCTGTGATATAATACAAAGGGGCAACAAAAGGGGACATGTGCTCAAGAAGGGGGGGAAAGGTGTGCATGATTAAAAAACAAGATAGTGTATGCATACAGAATGAATATTGTACGAGTTAATAATCCCAGCTGACCGGATGTAATCAGTTGTTATTCAATCTTATTCTTTAAATTTAAAAATCATTTTAGAAAGGTTTAAAAAATTTTTCAATTACTTCATTTTGAATTTGGTCAATGCTTTTAAGAGCCACTTCTACCATTTTTTTAAAAACGCCATCCATCCCTTTTTTTATTATATCTTCACCTTTTTTAGAGATAATGGGGAGGAGGATCCCCAAGAAATTTTTTAGATGAGAAGCACAGCCACAATGAATGCTACTGTTGATGTAAAATCAGTAAACGTTATAATCTGTAACCAGTGCCAAGGGTTTTTTTTTTTTTTACATATGGTACATCTCAGGTTGTAAAGTGCTACATCAGTCTCATGGTTTCCAGTACAATGATTTTCAAATACATTACAAACCAAAATAAGGGTACCTGTATTAAGATAAAAAAATTAAAAAAGTTAAAAAAGAATACCAAATGTTTAAAAAAAAAATTTTATTTAGCCCAAACATTTAAGGTAAAACTGACAATTAAGAAAACATAATTCCCATAAAACCACAGCAGTTAATACTACACTTTTCTTTGAATGAGTAATGAATATCCATTCATCTGCCTCAACATTATCTGATTTCAGTTCATGCAAATGGGTAGTAATTCATTTTTTATAAAAGAAAGCTTGAAAAGTATTGTGCACATGAGATTTTTCTTAACGTGTCCTGAAAAAAACTACATCTTTCCCCATACCTACTACTAATGGGTTCCAAGATTTCTAAAATTCTAGTAGCAAATTATGTTGTAGATCCAAAAACTCCAACCCCCCTTTTTTCTGACGTCATTACCACCATGCAGTACATAAATTTTTTTGGGGCACTCATTGCTCTGTTATTTTATCGAAGACAAAGAAAATATCAACCCCTTTGTTTATGTTCTTTACACATCCAATAGATCATCCAAAATTAGATGTACAGTAACACCTTTACATGTAAAGGGGAAAAACCTTTTCTTGGTTTATATGTAAAGAACAAAAGCCAGAAAGGGATATTGAAAATACTGTATTACAGTGACCCACATTCAACACCCAAACTCCCCTTTAAAGTGCTTTTATAAGTGTATTTTTTGGGGTCTGAAATGAACTAATCAAAATTTCATCATTCCTTATGGGAATAAATTTACCTGGTTTTTCCTGAGAAATTCCCGGGGGCAAAGCCCACGGTCGATCTGTGACCTGGCCTCATGTTGCCCCGAGCCTGATCAACCAGGTTTACTGCTGGCTGCACGCATCCAAAGAGGGCCACAGCCTGGCTGGTCAGGTACCGACTTTAGGTGCCTGTCCAGTGCCTGCTTAAAAACAGCCAGGGTTTGTTTGGGAACCCTTTTATGTATGCTGGGAGGCAGTTAAAAACTTGGGCCCCTGACATTTTTTGTGTTGCCCCCCAACTAGTGGCACCCCTGTTTTTTATTGGGGGATGTTCACCCCTGAGTCTTTGTTTTGGGGGGGTGATTTTCGGTGTAATTTGGACAACCCCAGCATTTTCCACGTGTATAAAAAAATGACCCCCCCGCCTGCCCTCTGGAAGTACGGGGTTTGAAATCCCGCTTTCCCGTAATTTAGGTTTTATCGAGTTATGCGTGCCCTGAAGGTTCTCGCACATTTTCAAGGTCAGCAATTTCACCTGCCTTGAAAGGTGCAGAGGTGCAGCAATATTCCAGCCTAGATAGAACCGATTTGTAAAGGTAAAAATGGGTCATCCCTGGTTTTGAAGGTTCTCATTATCCATCCTGTCTTTTTTTTAGCAGATGCGATTGCTAGGGGTTATGGTCCTTGAAGGTAAAACCCAATGATCACTCCCAGGTCTTTGACATTAGTTTTTCGCCTATTGTGGGTTGGGGAAAGTTTTGTACTCCGATGAGATTTAATTTCTCCTTTTCCCCTATCTGAGAAAAAAATTTTCATCATTGAACTTCATATTGTTTTCTGCAGCCCATTTAAAGATTTGGTTTATGTCTGCTTGAGTCTTGCAGTGTCTTCAACGGTGGACACTGTCATAGATTCGGTGTCATCTGCAAAGGAAGACACGGCACTGTGGCTTATATCCCTGCATGTCCGATATGAGGATGAGGAACAGGAGGGGGGCGAGTACTGGCCTTGTGGAACAGACCACGTAGCTCCCCGACTTTACCTGTTGACTACTACTCTTTGTGTTCTATTTTTTAGGAAATTATAGATCCATCTACCAACTTTTCCTGTTTTTCCTTTATCCCCTTTTTGTATATCACAATGGTAATTTGTCAAAGGTTTTTAAAGTCTGTGATATAACATCTGATTCTGTTTGTCCTCTAGAGCATACAAGACCTTTAAGGGGCCAGTAGTTGGGAAACAGGAGCGACCGCCTAAACCCATGCTCCCGGGGTTTTTAAGATGGTTATCTAGATGAGTCACTTGTTCTTAGAACCCTTTCAAAGATTTTTATGATATGGGACGTTAGCGCTATTGGTCTGTAGTTCTTTGCCATTTTTTACCCGCCTTTGGGAGTGGGGCGTCTGTTTTTTTTAGTAACTGTGGACATTTGTCCGTGCCCCCCCCATAGGATGTTAAAAGCACGTGATGGGGGTTCTAAATTTTTATGAACACTGAGTTCCATGAGTCGGGGCCTGGAGGGAGGCATGGGCATGTCATTTCCCCTTTTTTCAAAGTCATATGGCGTCAGGGTAATGTCAGATAGGCTTGCGTCTACCAGGTTCTGTGGGACCCCATAAAAATTCATTTAGGTCTTCAACTTTTAGTCTGGTTAGGGTCACTAAAAACTGAGTCATACTGGGACTTTAGTAATAAATTTCCTTGCTGTCATCTGTGTAAGACCCATCTTTTTTTGGGGGGCCCCAAAAGGGGTGTTGTTTCGATTTTGTTTTTGGATAAGAAAAGAAATATTTGGGGTTTTTTTCAATTTCATTTATGGCTTTTAGTTTTTTCCGCGTTTTTTTATTCCTGTAAGTTTTCCTTTGTTTTAATTCTTTTTTTCTATTTCTCTGACCAGTGCCCCCACGTATTTCAGAAATTGGCCCCTTGAGCCGCTCTGTTATTCTTTGCCTTCGCCTGTTAGGAGCGCCCTCTTCTAGTTTACATCTTCTCCTTTTCCTTGGGGAATTTTGCCTTAGCAAACCCAATGCCAAGAGTTAATTTGTTCTAGAATAGTTAGATCTGTATTTAGGCTATCTTCCCAGTTTATATCATTTGGGATTTTTTTTCCCATTATGTTTTTGTTATTAAATTTTTAAATTGGGAAGGCCCCGGGGTGATCACTTTTGTGATCGGGGGGCCCCCCATGCATGTCTGGACCTCTTTATGTTGTGATCTGAGTATATCGTTTTTTAAGATATTTTTACGATCATCATTGTTAGTGAAGATGAGGTCCAGTGTATTCCAATCTTGTAGGCTCTATTATTTGCTGGTTTAAGGTGAATTTGGTGCAGAGATTTAAAAGCTCGTGTGTGTGCGATTTTTTTATCTGAGCTGCCCCCCGGTGTTATCTCTGCTACCACATTATTTGCAATATTCCCCCCATTTTAGGTGCCTTGGTGTAAGCCCCCCGGGATGTTGGGGGGGTGGGTTTTCCGACATTGGTCAATTTTCAGAAGCTGTTCCGGGGAATTTTGGGACGTTGCATCTGGGGGCTTGTATACAACCACGATGACCAGGTTTTGATTCTCTATCTTTACTGCAAAATTTTAACTCAACATCATTTGAGGCATTTAGTAGTTCTGAGCATGTGACTCTGTGATATACAGGCCAAACCCTTCCCTTTTTTTCCGTTCACTCTGTCACATCTGTATAGGTTTAAAATCCATATTTCATTGTCCAAGTGATCCTTTTTTTGGGTCTCTGTGAAAGCCCAAACATTGATTTGACTTGTAAGCAGTCCACGGATGTAAGGTATCTTGTTGTTTGTTGCTGGCTTTAGACCCTGTATATTTGCAAAGATGAATGTCGTTGGGGTTGATGAACAAAATTTTATTATTATAATCAAAAAAGTGCTAAACCACAAGGGTCATACAGACAGCATTTTAAAAGCATTCTGGAATGAAGAATGTTCGAATAGCAGGGCCACTGTACTAAAATAGTGAAAAAAAAATTGAATTTTTTACCATTTTATAAATGGTACACTGTACTATAAATGTGCAAGAGGACAGGACAGTGATGATTAGCTTCATTCTGGTACAATAAAGAATTGTATACAGACTGCTAATAAGGGTCTTTTAGCTAAGGGGGAAATCAATCTTTCGACTGTCCTTTTTTTTCAGGTCTATACTGATTTTTTCACTAATCAGTGTTAAATGCAATCCAAAAAAACTACAAACACTGACATAAAAAAGGGCATCAACTGGGGGACATCAATCATTTGACTTGGCAGCCAATTCAAAGCAAGCAATTGAATAGCCCTGAATTACATTCAAAAAATACTAAACGGATTGACAAAAATTTAGGCTAAAAACATATCAAACCCATCTTAAAAAAACAGCACCAGCATAAACCACCCCAAAAAAAAAAAACGAAAGTTGGGAATGTTCACTCTGAATGAAGTATAATTTACAACAATTTTCAAAATATGGATGAAATGCCAGAAATGGAAGGAACAAACGTTTAAAAAGGGTGTTAAAGTTCAGAGGAGGAACCCCCAAAAACCTTTAACCAAAAAATTTTAAAAAATTTTTTTTTTAAATACAGTGGTCCCGGTTTTCCCCAAAATTGCCCAGAATGCTGCTCATGCCATTACCAACGAATTTACTTCCTTAAGAAATAATGTCACGAGGTTAGTCTATTTAGACCCCCAAAATACATTTTCAACAGCACTTACAAAAAAACTTACATAAATGTTCTTTTGGGGGATGCACGAAAACCGAGGGACCACTGTACTTCCATTTCTCACAGAAACCAGCAGGATTCTAATTTTATTTTTTGCAAACTATTAATAAATGCAAGGTCATCCTTAAAAACCCTTTTAAAATATAATACACTAAACACAGAAGGCACGAGACTAGAACGATAGTATAAGATCAAAAAAAGTTTTCTAGTTTTTTTGCTTTTGGAAACTAGAAAAGCAAGTTAGGGTAAAGGAAAGATATTAGTAGATAAGGAAATTAATGAAAGCTTTATTTAAAAGATTAGTGGGGAGGAGAGTGGGCCAAAAGTTTGGGCGATACAGAAAGTCGCTTTGCATTTAAAAACAACCAAAGATTTTTGTATTTTAATAATCCCAAAGATACTTTTCCAATTTTAAATCAATTTTCATTCTTACTAAATTACTAAATCACTGATTCCAAAAAGGGGAAGTCCTTAGGGAAAAAAATCCATAATGTCATGTAACGGCACGGTGTATCTCATCTCTGGTATTTTATAAAAACCTGCCCAGTGGTTACGGGGGTTTCCCCCCCTAATCAGATGAGAAAGGTGTCCTTCCTGGGGGGTAATTATGTACATTATCTGGGGAAAACAGAAAAAACCCCTAGCAAGACAGAAAAAGGGGAAGTTTTAATTTTTTTTAAAGGTCACCCTCCTTGGGGGGGTGACCATTTCATAAATGTTAAAGATTAAATAGAATTAAGCTATATTATAAATTTAGGAAGATCACATTTGACTGCAAGGTTGGTTTTAGTGAAAATTTGGGGAGAATTTGTACATTAACAATGACATAATAACATTTGGCAAAAAATTTTTAAAAATATATTTAAAATTTTGAGCCTTTTTGGGGAAACACCTGTTGCCATACCAGTAATGTATTATGAGCATTAAAATAATTAAAGAAATTGCAATTACTTTGTTTATAATGACAGTAAATGCTAATTTTTAATGTTATATTGAAGGGGGAAAACAGTTGGCCAGTAATATTGTGTTTTTTTTTTTAACCAATGGCACTAAACCAAGGGTTTACTGTTTGCCTGGTGGAAAACCCCTCGCTTCACATGGTGGGCCGGGTTCAATCCCCGGCGAAGGGGGGGAAACATTGATGTTTTCCCCTTACACCTTGTCTATGTCCACCCTTAAAATGGGTATCTGGGTGTTAGTCGACGGGTTTGGGGGCGTATCCTGGGACAAAACTGACCTAATTTCCAGAAATGCCGATAACAAGGGGCTATAGTAGTTGTCATTGATGTTCTAGGCCGTATACCTTGTACTTGTAGTAAATATATTATAATAAATCAAAATGTTAAAAACAAAATCTACATTTAAAATTTTTTTGGGTAATAAAAAAAAGGTTTTTAAAACAAAATTTTATGATTTGAGGGTACAAATTTAAATTTGGGAAACATTACCCCCCTTTTTGAAATACCGACTAAATATAGCATGATAGTTTCCCGGAGGTTCCAGGTAAACTGTAAATTATTTAATCTAACATACGTAAAAAAAATTTCTAGGTTTTTTTAACTATCATGCTAGTATTTAGTACTTTCAAAAGGTATGTACAGTAATTTTCATTATACATGTATCATGTGGCATCACAAGATAAATTTAATATATGCAAACCGAATTTTATTTTGTACATAACGTACAAATTTTAAGTAGTAGCAGGATAATTTTTTTTTAAATGGGGGCCTTTTTGGGGAAAGCCAAATTGATTATTATAAATAGTACTATAGAAGTATCATACCGTCTTTTAAATCAGGAATTCTCCCCTTAGTGACCGAGCATCCCGGAAGCCAATGATGACAATGATAAGACCAATGATGAGGGGAATGACAGGCACTGTAAACATGCCCCCTTACAACAGCAAATTTCCCCCAAACGCTGTCCTTTTATGATGAAGGAGGCTAGAGCAACTATAGCCACACCCACCCTTAAGGATGCTCTAGTTAGAAAAATTATGTAATATAATATTTTAGCTGAAAAGGGCACCCACTGAAAGCTCAAGGTAATGTTAAGGTAAATAGCATGAGGCAACCTTTTTTAAAAAAATTGTTAACTTGCATCCATTGTTTTCGTTTTTTAATCATTCCAGGCCTAAACCAAAAGGACAAAAAACCAAGTAATATTTCATAAAAAAATAATGTAAACCAATTAATCAGTTTGACCCCCAAAAGTATTAACAAAAATACATTTTATAGAGAATAACTAGTTTTACATACAGAAAAAAAAGAGAAATAAATATGACAATGAAATGGATAAATGAACATTTAAATAACTTTTACCTTTTTTTAAGACTTGTTGGGATGGAAGAATGCGAGGAGGGGGGGGGGAGGAGAGTTTTTTGTGGGACAGGACAAATATTTCAAAAGACGCTAATATCAACTCTACATGATATTCTCTGAATGAATATAATAAGTCATTTGTATGTGACTAGTGGTGGCCTTTTAGCTGCCATTCTCTCTCCTGCTGTGACACATATCTTCCCCCTTTTATGTAATAAGAGAAAAAAGGGAAAGTTTGTGAGGCTAACTGCACTACATCACAGTTTCATAAGGAATCCCTGAAACAATGTATGTAATTTATAAATAAGAAATATTGTATAAAAAAAAAGAGAATGTAAAAAAAAAACGGTTATGTATGTATACATGCTCAGAGGTTTAGGTGGGGGATAGCGGGGTGGCATATGTTTTAGTGGCCCATAAACCTCCAAAACACCCAGTTTCATGTCGTCCTTTTCTATCGCCCCTTTAATTACTTGCTACACTCTTAATGCTACTCTTTTCGTTGGTGCTATAGCCTTTTTCTACTGCTGTTTTTGTATGGGAATACGAGAATCACTGAAGAATTTATAGTGTTTTCCCTTTATAAAGGGGGTTGGTACTTTGAACTTTCGGCCCCACGGTGGCTTTTTAAAGTCGAAAAAAAAACAATGGATTATTACGAATGTTTTGATGAAGGCGGAGAATATTTACCAAGTAACAAAGGCAGACCAAGTCACAAACACGTGAGCGGACGCTCTGATAGGACTTTCCCCAAGGGGGGAGGTACGAAACCCAGGGTAAAATTTCCCCCCAAAAAAGGGGGTTGAAATCCAAATTGTACAATATCTGCACCGAAAAACGGGGGTACTACTGTATATATTTTTTTTAAAAGGTCACTTAAGTTTTTTTAAATTCATTTGAATTAGTAGCAATAAAGCTAAACAAATTACTGAACAATTTTAAAGTTTATGTACTAACATTCATAATTAAAACCCCGATACATGTATAAAAACTAAAGCAATTCTGGTTAAGGAAGATATCATTGGTCTCAGGAGGTTGGTTTGGACTTTGGGCCCACTGGATACAAAGGAAATTTTCCAACAGTATTGAAAAAAATGGTGCAGATAACACTTTAAATTTTGTTCTGTGTAGAACTATAAAATGACTGACAAAGCTCTAAAGGCAAAAGTCCCAAAATTTTTCTAGCACCTGTTTTTTTTTTTGTAAAGCCACAAAAACGGGGAATTTTTAATTTAGTAAGGGGGCTAGTGACAAAGAACAATATGGAAAGAAATAGAAGAAATATGCAGGATTGATCAATCTAGCCAGGCAAAATTTTTTTTGCACGCCAAAGCTGGTTTAAACTATCATTAATCATTTTCCCCTTTATACAATATAAATGGAGTTATACCATTTCTGCCCTTTAATAGGTTCATATTTTCAAATGTTGGCATACTGGGCTGATAAAATTATGAAGCACAAAAAAATTGTGAAAAAAGTTGTGGAATAAGAGAATGAAATTTGGGGGGTTTGTTATATACAATATAATTTTAGAAAAGTGTCAAAAAAAACCGCAAATGCAGGTATTCAGACACTTTTTTGGTGTTACTCCTGCCAGCACATTTAATGTATAGCAGTAAAAAATTAAGAAATAATTTTTAAAATGAAAGCACCGATAAACAACGGAGCAGTGTGAATCTATGAAATAAACGAAATAAAATTACTGCCAGTCTTGCTAAATAGCACTAATTAAGCCACCTAAGTAGCAGGAGGTTTACATTAATCAATTTTTTAGCGTAAATAGCACTGGATTTCGAAATTTTAAAAATTGAAAAAAATTTTACACATTACTTTTTCTTTATTAACTATGTATTTTTTTTAGATTTATACAGCGCATTGGGGGATGGTGGAATGTTTGACTAATTTCAGGGAAAGCACAGACCCAAACCCTAGATCAAGAGCCCCTCACCAACATCAAAAACCCCCCTTTTGGGGGGGCTTTATTAACAAAATCTCGTAGTTACTGGGTTTACATAACTGATTTAGAAAGTTTATCAACTATGTAATTCTAGAACTTAAAAAAAAAAATTGATGCAAGAATTAATTATAATTATAACTGAAGAGCGGGGAAAAGTCTTGCCACCCTTTTAAAACTGCACTTGCCAGCCAAGTTACTACCCCTCTTATTAACACGCCACCCCAATTTTTTATTAACAATGGAGTTTCCCCCCAAAGGGAGGGGGCCCCGAAAAAGAAAAAAATTTCATCATTCACTCCATCACTGTCTTGCCAGAGGATTGCACACCAGTTTTTAAAAATGGAACACCCCCCTTCAGAGTGGCACTATTTTCCCTCTCCAGGACAAGTCCGGCCTGCCTGTTTCCCTGACTCCCTTCATATGGTTACTTTGCTCACACTACAACAGCCGTCAAGTCCAAAAAAAACTTGTCTCCTTCGCCCTATCTAACACACTCACGATGCTTGCGGAAGTCAAACCCTCGCACAAAAAACCTTTTTTATCCCCTCCTCCAACCTTTCCTGGGGGACCCCCCCGTTCCCCCCCACTACATGTCCGAACCACCCAATCCGCACCTCCTAATTTCCAAAGTACGAATTGTCTGCATTTATTACACCACACATTTACCTAAAAGACATTCCACTGCCTTCACCTTTTTTCCCCGTTAACATTCCCCCCCGTTTCACCCCAAAAAAAGATATAACTAAATACCCCCCTCACTTGCACCACACAAGTCAATAGAAATGCCATTCTATGTACCTATATGTATTAGTGAAACACCCCACCACGCAATGGACAAAAAATGTGTTAAATACCATAATGCGTAGGAGGAAATCTAGGGGGTTAAAAAACCCTCACGCCTGGACAACCTACCTCACAGTTAAAAGAAACTACCATGCACATTATATAATAACCAAACACTGGGGGAGCAAAACGTTAATACGATTATCAGACTAAACATTAAACAGTACATATCATGTTTGATTTATACATCATTCCCCAAAACTAAAACAAAAAAACCGTTAAACACTTATCTGGTGACCAAACAGTAAAAAAAATGTTATATAACTTTATATAAGTATTAATCAAATTTTAAAAAAAAAATTTAAAGGGAAAAAAATTTAAAGATAAAGGAAAGCACTGGTTTCAATAATTGTACAGAGTGGAAAACATTACAAAAAAAAAATTAACGCTTAACCCAAAAGGGTTTTTGTGGGCAATAAAGTTATACAAGTGGAATGAATTAGCGTCACTAAAACAACAATGGGGGGAATTTTAAAAATAGTTTGGGGCAGGTAGACAAGTGGAGTGGTGAGTCGAGAGCCAAAAGTCTATGAGTACCCCTTTTCATTGCCCTTTTGGGGAACCAAACCCGTAAGGGTGAATTATGTTAAATCCTCTCCACTGAATTATCATGGGGGGCCCTAAACCCCCAGGGTTATACAGCGCCTGTGGGGGATGGAAGGCACTAGGCTCAATTCAGGAAACGGGGCCAGATCCTTTTCCTTTTGATCAAAATACCTCAAACATCGGAACCCCCGAGGAGTCTCATTCTAAAAAAGACTAAACGAACACGAAAAGAATGGTTTTGTCTAAAGACGTTGGAAAATACAAGAATATCTTTCTTCAGAAAACTAAATTAAAGAACTGATATGTTCACAAGTTATTTCTGCTCACATATTACACAGTGTATTCAAGTTTACAGTTAGTATTGACAGGGAAAACGAAAGATCGATGTTGTAAGAGTGGGGAAAAGGGGGCAGGAGAGAGTATTACATTCACGTGGAGAGGTCATACAGTGTTTGGGGGGGGGGGGAACCTTGATCAAGAGCTTCCTTCACCGGTTTGCAGGACAGATTAAGACGGGATGGAAAACAAGACAAATGCAGTATAATTATATCCTTTATTTTAATTTCGCCCACGCAGTGGGTTTTTGTCACAAAAAGATCTTCCGAGGGTGGTGGGAAAGTTTGTCGGGAAAAATGACAAGAGTTTCCTGAGGGGGCTTAAGTCATATGACCCACAGCTGGAGCTTTTGGTCATCTGACGAGGACTTCCACTGGCTTACCCCCATCTTTAGAAATCATGGTTATAATTATAACCATTTTATATAATCAGAAGAGCAAGAGTATAAAAGGGGAGGTGGGTTTGGGGATTTAAGATGGGGCCAGGCCCCTTTTTAAACCAACCTTTTCTCAATACTTCTTCAGCACTGCATGACCCGTCTTTTTAGCGCTTATTTGATTATTATACTCAATATTCTCCACCTGCCCACGTCACTATGCTTCTTGTACTCATGTACGCTCATCTCAGGCATATTTTGGGGACTTTAAAAAAACCCACTGTGGGCGAAATTTTAAATAAAGGGGCCCCCATTATACTGCATTTGTCTATTTTTCCATAGTGTAGGTATATTATACAATTTATTTCCACCGAAGAGGATTAATATAGATGGGACGGTGTTACAGGTGGAAGTAACAGGTACAGTGCCGGGAAACGGTAGTTAATCAGGTTTTAACTGAGAAGGAGCCCGATTCCCGGATCAAGACCCCCAGCAGCATGAAGGCCTTGAAGGGAGTGCAAAAGAGAAAGCTGCAGCGTGCCCTCCAGCCCCCATTGAAGCCTCAGGCGTCACCATCTTATACTTAAAACACAACGAAGTTCAGGATGAACAACCCAATTTTGCTGATGCACCCATCTTGAAGGGTTTCCGGTTTCCGGTAGGTTCCAAGAGTGTAGCTAGGATTCTAGGTGGAGAGTTAGCGGGAGCACTGATACCGTCCTCCTCTGATGGGGTCTGACGCGCACTGAGCACCTCCCTGAGTCTCCTTTTCAGTAGTAATATGGCGGCTTCCTGCGATAGCTTATCAGCAACGGTTCTCCAATTTTCTTTATACCCTTTTGTCCGCTTTATTTGTACGAACTAACTTGTTTTTCACAGAGTTACTCAACCATGCAATCCAAATGTACAAAATTCCCGATGAGCACCACACTTTAGCACAAAATTCACTTTTCTGAGTTACTGTTTACAAAACCATTTCTTCAATGTTTTTTCTAGAAACTGCTCTGCCTTAGCAGCAGCTGTGGCTACCGTAAGGAACAAACCAGGGATGGAAGTAGCAGGCAAGGCAGCCCCAGAATATATACAGTAGTGACCAACGCAAGTCATGTGAATTTTTAACACCTGTAGCTTGTACTCGTCTCTTTAAATTGTTCAGACTCATTCTTTCGTGAATAACTCATCATTTTTTTTATTTTTAATATATTAACCTAAAATTAATTGTAATATTTGTCCACGTACGAGATATCAAATATTACAGGTCAAGGAGTATTGGAAGTGAAAAAGATGTATATTTCACCGCGAACGAAATTTTGGAAGGCGAGAATAGGATGTTGATTTCTGGTGAATTGCGGATACTGCAAGATGACTCAAGCGGTAAACGCCGTGTTGGACCAACTTACGCCCCCCTCTCACAGATACTGTGCCCCGTGTGACTGTTTATTGTTTTATTCAACACTAATTTATTATAAAATGTTGTTATGTTCAGGTGTTGACGATAGATCGGCGGCAGAACACTGACACACCTGAAAGATCCCGGGTTGATTTTGGCGAGACGTATTGAGGGGACCGATAGGATCCGGGTTCGTATTTTTTTTAAGTCTCGTTACACCTGCTGTTCTTGTTCACCTGGCAGTAATTAGGTACCGGGTGTTAGTCGACTGTTGTGGTTGTAACTCGAGCTGTAGCACTTCGGGTTACACTTAGGACCCGGGTTTGAACCCGGGATGAGTTGGAAATTTTGCATATTTCTTTCACCGTTGTTCCTTTCTCCACAGAAATTAAGTGCATAGAAGAATGAAACTTACAACGACGTTTCGATCCTACTTGACCATTAAATAAAACACACACTTGACGGGTTATTTGCGTATTGTTCCAGTCACGGTATTGTGCCTTATTCGGAATAATCCAAAGTCTTTTTTCGTTATCAGTGGCTACTAACCCTCGAGTTAATAACCGAATAAAATCTTCGTTAGAGAAGTCAGACGTAACTAAGTTATACTACATGGTTTTGTTGAGTTGACCTGGGGTAAAACCTTCCTAGTTAATTTAGGTTAAAAACCAAGTGGTATCGTCCTCTCGACGGTGTGTACATATCATAGGGGATATGACACGTGGCTATGACACGGGCATATACACGTGTGATATGACACCATATGACACGTGGGATATGACACGGGCATATGACACGTTTGCATATGACACGTGTGTATATGACACGCTACAAGCAACTGATGAATATTTCATTGTATTGAGCGTTGAGTTAAAGGTCAAGGAGCTCAGTATATTTTAAAAATTCATTTTTTGCGTGTGTAGTGGCTGTAAATTCGGGGATACGCGCTGCGCACACTTCCGCCTCGTCCTACCAATTCATTTCATTCTGTTAGGCTAGAAAAATGATTACGCTGTTTGAGGTGTTAAATGTAACATGAGACCTGGCCCTATGGGCCCTGTATGAGATGGTAATCTGGATTCATTTACATAAGTGTTGCCTGGGGGATGGGAGGTAATTGGGTTGATCCAAGGAAGGTGGGGAGGGTAGCTACAACTTCGATTCAAGCCTTCAGTAGTGTCAAGACACCCTTTTAAGGGTCCCCACGCGATCTATTTTTCCTACCAAGTTTTTTCATGAATATAATTCTGCTTATTACTGCAGTGCCATACATCGATATTGGTTGCATGCAAGACGTGTGACCAGTTGCATGCAGGACGGTGCCAGTTGCATGCAGGACGTGTGCCAGTTGCATGGGGCGTGTGACCAGTTGCATGCAGGGCGTGTGACCAGTTGCATGCAGGACGCGTGACAAGTTGCATGCAGTACGTGGACCAGTTGCATGCAAGACGTGTGACCAGTTGCATGCAGGACGTGTGCCAGTTGCATGCAGGGCGTGTGACCAGTTGCAGCAGGGCGTGTGACCAGTTGCATGCAGGACGCGTGACAAGTTGCATGCAGTACGTGTGACCAGTTGCATGCAGTACGTGTGACCAGTGCATGCAGGACGTGTGACCAGTTGCATGCAGGATCGTGGGACCAGTTGCATGCAGTACGTGTGACCAGTTGCATGCAGGACGTGTGACCAGGCATGCAGGACGTGTGACCAGTTGCATGCAGGACGTGTGACCAGTTGCACGCAGGACGTGGACCAGTTGCATGCAGGACTTTGGGACCAGTTGCATGCAGGACGTGTGACCAGTTGCATGCAGGACGTGGACCAGTTGCATGGGACGTGTGACCAGTGCATGCAGTACGTGTGACCAGTTGCATGCAGTACGTGGACCAGTTGCATGCAGGACGTGTGACCAGTTGCATGCAGTACGTGTGACCAGTTGCATGCAGTACGTGTGACCAGTTGCATGCAGGACGTGTGACCAGTTGCATGCAGGACGTGTGACCAGTTACCTATGTTTGCTTATCCGTTTTGTTTTTTTAGTTTTGTGTCTGTCCTATCGAGTCCACTGATTGTCTTCCCGCCTTCCTCTGATTATCTTGTCTTCCATCGATTGTCTTTTGTCTTCAGCTGATTGCCTTCTCTGTCTTCCATTGATTGCCTTCTCTGTCTTCCACTGGTTGCCTTCACTGTCTTTAACTGATTGTCTTCTCTGTCTTCCACTGGTTGTCTTCACTGTCTTTCACTGATTGTCTTCACTGTCTTTCACTACAGGCTGTTTCCCTGCATCGACATGTCGTACTGCCAACATTACTATGCAAAAGACATGTCGACAGCAAGCTTTAATTGGGACATTGTATTGCCTAGTGTAGAGCTTTGTCGAGTCCCTGCAAAGCTCTACGCAGAGCCTAATGTTATAACAATAAAAGCTTCATCTGCAACGTGTCTTTACAAGACATTTTCCTTTTGCTAGGCGAAACATGTGGACGTTTCTGAACATGATTGATCGGACGTGAGGCGCATTTTGGCGCAGCATACTTTATGATGCGTGTGATATTCAATGTATGACTAAGACTCGCGTCAGGAAACACTTGTCCTGTTTCCTGACGAACCTTACCACCCAAGCGAGACCCCGAAAGTGATACTGACTGTCATTTTCACCTCTTAACAGTCGCACGAATGAGACATTATATATACCCCGAAAGGTGATATCTTCCAGTGTATAAACACTGACAGTTAACCTTAATTCCTATTTTAGTATATGCAATGAGAGATGTACATGCACAGAGAAATACACACCAAGAGGTGTGTATTTCTTCTGTGTATATACCACGACTAGGTAATTGAAATTTAGATCTAATTAGGAATTAGCAAATTCCTGGGATGAAATTTCTTACACCAGCATCATCAAGGGTTCCCTTGATGATGCAGTATTCCTGCTGGTACCCAGCTCCTGGGCCCTTATTTTTCTGCCTATGGGTCTACCATGCGTGTTTGTGTATGGCTTATTTTATATTTGCAGGGTGTTTCACAAGACGGTTGCAACTACGGGAGTACCAACTCGGGGCCTCCTACGAGGGTAACATCTTTTATATACTACGTCTATGAGAAGAGGACATAGTTACAGGCACCTGAAAATAAGTCACTCTGTCTGACTTTTTGGGTTATCCTAGGTACTCTACACATATGCTGCTATGTATGATAATCTATGTAAATGTATTTGTTTATACCTGAATAAACTTACTTATTTATGCTTGTGCAACATCTGGGAACTTTAAAGCTCCCACGAGTGAAATGTGTCCTAATTAAAATGTTTGTTGTACAAGCATCGTTTATTTTTTTTTACAGAGGGTATAGAAAACACTGTGACGTCACGAGCGGATGCAATGACCAGGGGAGCAGAATTTCGTGTCTGCTGGATTATTTTCTAATCTATGGAGGGGAATTATTCGCACCTGTGGTGTAATTATGTTTTTTTTTTCACGTGGAAATAGTTATTAAAATATTTGGAAAATTATTAAGGTAGGGAATGAATGAATTTCCGTTGGGTAGACAACTATTTCGTGACGTCACGATCTCCAGCCAATCAAGGAAAAAACTGCCCAGAGCGCTCCTACTGTGACGTCAGGACTGACTAACCAACCACAAGGCGAGGCCTGGTCTTCAGCTTCTGACGTCACGACTAACTAACCAACCACAGGGCGAGACCTGGTCTTCAGCTTCTGACGTCACGACTGACTAACCAACCACAGGGCGAGGCCTGGTCAATGACGTCAGAGTCATGCTCTCCTGACGAGGCAATTGTAAGAAGTTTGGTTACCTCAAACTTAAAAATAGTTACAGAAAGTTTTTTGTTCACGCTCAGATCGAATAATGACAACCCTCGACCTTCTAGTATATGCTTGTAAATACATAATAACAGCTGTCAAAGGCACTTGGCAATTTTTTGTATGTGTGTAAAAGCCGATTTAATTTTGATAATTAACCCAGTATAACCCAAGAAAGCCAAGCAGTGTGGCTTATTACTCTTAGGGTACCTTGATCCTCTTCCCCAGCCTGCTGGAGCTCAGGTACACTGCTTACTGCTAGGTGAATAGTGGCAGCAGGTGTTAGGAGACTCGTTCATAACTACCAATATCAGTGTCACCTGACATGCCCTACTGAAAGTTAGGTTAGGTTAGGCTAGACTAAGCTAGGCTAAGGTTAGGTTACTGTTGGTTAAATTAGGGTAGTTAGGTTAAGCTAATCTAGGCTAGGCTTGGGTTAGGCTGGCTAGAATAAGGTTAGGCTAGGCCAAGGTTGTTACTATAGGTTAAATTAGTATAGTTAGGTTACGCTAGTCCAGGCTAGACTAGCAAGATTCCTTCAAGGTTAAATTAGATAAATGTGAAGACTGAGGAGGGACTGAATAGTGCATAATAATATAAAAGTGCCTAGCATGGGCCTACTCCCCTAGGAAAGCGTTACGACGGACCCGTTACAGTTCACTGTCTTCAATTAAAGTTAAGCGAGAAATTATCTTCGGTAATCCTCTAATTATCGATTTCCTTTGTATTTTCTTGAAATAAACAGGAAATAACATTGGAAATTATCACTTTTTTTTTTACCATTATCGGTAAAGTTATTCCGAGATATATTTAAATGAAATGTTTTCTTTTCGCGTTTTTTTTTTATTGGCAATTCTCGTTTTGTTGGCATTCACTGTGGTAAGTTTTTTTTATATTTTTTTTTTATAAGTGCTTAGCTGTTAAGGCCTTACATTTGTCCATATTGAACTGCATCTGGTAGTGGTGTTAGTTACCATTTTGTCCTAGGCACATGTCGATTAGACACTAGGCCTGTGGGTGGGTGGTGATGTTGGTGTGGGTAGTGTTGGTGGTGGTGAGGGTAGGTAGTGTGGGTATTGGTGGTGAGGGTGGGTAGTGTTGGTGGTGTGGGTCCTGGTTGTGGTGAAGTTAGGTAGTGGTGATGAGGGTGGGTAGTGTTGGTGTGGGTACTGATGGTGGTGGAGAGGCTAGGTAGTGGTGCTGAGGGTAGATAGTGTGGGTACTGGTGGTGGCGGAGAGGCTAGGTGGTGGTGAGGATGGTTAGTATTAGACAAGAGTAGAGGTGTTGTTGGCAGAGAGTGAGCGATGATTGAGGTCAGTGTATATGCCGGGAACAGTGACATTTGTACTGATCGCAGTACCAGTGACACGTTGCGGTGATAACTGCGAAAACAGAGGCGGCGTTGGCTTTGGTGGTGGTGCAAGACTTATCCCAATCATTAGATAACAACCCACTTTGGGGAAGAAGTAGGAGAAGGGAGGGGGTAGAGAAGGAAACTGATTATAGTCTGGTCGCACGTAACACGTGAGTCACCATGGCGACTGGTACAGGGTACACTAGCAGCTGAGTCCCCTTCTGTTTTTTCCCCACGGTGGGACCTGGGTTTTCCGTAGCTGGCGTGCTTTAAGGCTGAACTGTAATCGGTGAGGTACAAGACTGAACTACCACATTATTGTCATTGGTGTGACACGAAGCTTAGTGGTTGAGAATTCGACGCGTAGTCGAAAAGTCCTGCTTTTAGTCTCTGACAAGGCCAGACGTACAAGATTTCATTTCAAATCATTCATCAGGCTGGTTTGTAACTCATGATAACCCAACAAAGCCGCTGTCTGGCCCTTTTTTACCTCCTTGGTGGGTCCTTTGATCCTCCTCTCCAGGAAGGGACCCACGATAATAGGCTAGCACCCCGGCTACCCGGGTATGTAATGGCATGAGATACCGACATAATATAAATAACATGTGCAGTACTAAGAAGTTTGAAGATTAGGACACATGTGCCACAGTTCGGTATCTTTATTGATGAAACGTTTCGTCTACATCTTTATTTGACTGAAGAAGCCTACTGTGTAGACGAAACGTTTCAACAATAAAGAAACCCAACTGTTGTACATGTGTCTTAATTGTCAACTTGTCGGTATTTTATACCATTTTCAACACACTAAGATGTTTTTTTTTTTTTGGAATATGTTCACTATGAGAGCTTTATAAATCCCATACAGATGGAGGTAAAACAGGGCATATGAAGAGGTCGAGACAATAAACAGATACCTGTTAGTCGACTGTTGTATCCAGTAGTTAGTCGACTGTTGTACCCAGTAGTTAATCGACTGTTGTATCCAGTAGTTAGTCGACCGTTGTATCCAGTAGTTAGTCGACCGTTGTATCCAGTAGTTAGTTGACTGTTGTATCCAGTAGTTAGTCGACTGTTGTATCCAGTAGTTAGTCGACTGTTGTATCCAGTAGTTAGTCGACTGTTGTATCCAGTAGTTAGTCGACCGTCGTATCCAGTAGTTAGTCGACTGTTGTATCCAGTAGTTAGTCGACTGTTGTATCCAGTAGTTAGTTGACTGTTGTATCCAGTAGTTAGTCGACTGTTGTATCCAGTAGTTAGTCGACTGTTGTATCTAGTAGTTAGTCGACTGTTGTATCTAGTAGTTAGTCGACTGTTGTATCCAGTAGTTAGTCGACTGTTGTATCCAGTAGTTAGTCGACTGTTGTATCCAGTAGTTAGTCGACTGTTGTATCCAGTAGTTAGTCGACTGTTGTATCCAGTAGTTAGTCGACTGTTGTATCCAGTAGTTAGTCGACTGTTGTATCCAGTAGTTAGTTGACTGTTGTATCCAGTAGTTAGTCGACTGTTGTATCCAGTAGTTAGTCGACTGTTGTATCTAGTAGTTAGTCGACTGTTGTATCTAGTAGTTAGTCGACTGTTGTATCCAGTAGTTAGTCGACTGTATCCAGTAGTTAGTCGACTGTTGTATCCAGTAGTTAGTCGACTGTTGTATCCAGTAGTTAGTCGACTGTTGTATCCAGTAGTTAGTCGACTGTTGTATCCAGTAGTTAGTTGACTGTTGTATCCAGTAGTTAGTGGACTGTTGTATCCAGTAGTTAGTCGACTGTTGTATCCAGTAGTTAGTCGACTGTTGTATCCAGTTGTTAGTCGACTGTTGTATCCAGTAGTTAGTCGACTGTTGTATCTAGTAGTTAGTCGACTGTTGTGGATGGCATCCTGGAGGAGCTAAGAGTTAACGGAAATACCCACACTGAAATATTGGAATTATTAACTCTCCGGAGTTAATACAACATTATACCTAAGTGACATGGGTATATCACAGTAGAACAAGAAGGTATATTTCTTTGCTGGGACACGGGCATGTCTTACGGGTCTATTATACACGTGTTCATGCTCGCGTGTGTGGTGTGGGTAGCAGACATGACATTATGCATGTAGCTCACAGCCATTCAAGAAGAAACTGGTTAGTCAGGGGAGCAAGGCAACTGTTGACGTCATAACTTCTCGCTGACGTCATAACTTCTCGCTGATGTCATAACTTTCTGCTGATGTTATAAATTATGTTGACGTCAATAATTGGTATTGATGTGTTCCTTAAGTTGTCGATTCTGTGTGGCGTAAGATTTATTATGTTTTTGTATATACGCATTTGTATTCGCCTTTGCCACCCAAGTGCGTCAACTGAAAATGACGTAAAGAAATACCAAGAAAAAAACCATATGTAAGTACAAAGGGTTGGGTTTGAGAAGGACGTGCCTACCAGGTACCCGGGAAAAAAAGTCGAGGGAACAAAAAGTCACAATTTTGGCGGGGAAAAAAATTGCTGGAAGAAAAGCCACATTAGGTTAGGTTGTGACTATTTTTCTGTGACTTTTTTTCTGACTTTTTTTCCTGGATCCGCCTAGCATGGCCAGTAAGTCTACTGTAGTGCTTCTTTATTCTTATGATAGAAATTTCTTGTAATTCATGACTCATGCGATGATGATAATTTTGGGATTTTCCTGTACCATCAAAACACATAACCTGTGTAAAACACTGAATCTAAAGATCGTCATTGAAAAAATTCTGTGCCATTAAAATGCTGGGGCAAGCCCACCGTAACTTGTGTTACAAATTTATCATAAAACATGAAAATAAGACTAAAGAAATGATAGAAAATGGCCCTCATAGCCAAGAAAATGAAAGTTACGATATATATATATATATATATGCAATTACATAAATATATATATATATATATATATATATATATATATATATATATATATATATATATATTAAACCTGTCCCAAGCGAGGCTATATTTGATTTTGTTGGTTTCTGGTGGAATGACGGTGGTAGGATTCTAGAATGTGACTTTAGAGGAAGTGTCGACAGTGTAGCAGGTAATGTATTATGGCAGGATGGCAGTGATGACCATTGTGTTGCATTCTTAATTTATTTTTGGTAGTGCAGTCAAGGCATGACAAATGCGTAGCTGTGTAGTAACGTCACTTTTTTTATATTGACCAAAATTGATACATCAGCAGTGTTTTGCTATGATCTATATGGTGGTTACACAGTGGGAACAGAATCAATGTTTCTGTCACATTACATCACGCAGGATGGGGCTAATACAAGATGTTGAAATCTGTCAGCTGGAGCTGAGAGTCTTCAATAGGAAATGAGAATTTCTTCAAGTATTCCAGTAGGGTTCATCAGCTATGGGAATTCAAAGTTTCGTTCCGGCATAGCTTAAGGTACTATTATTTGGCAACTGCTATCTCTAAGGATAGCCTATCCATGTACAGATAAATAAAATTTTATGAAGATATCTCCTTGTTGACAGGAGGGGGTGGGTTTGGGGTGGGGTCACCTATTGAACCTACTGGCCACAGTTGTGATTTTCGTGTGTGACTGAGGGCCTCGTGCTGGTCCCGCATTGTTCTGAACTTATTTTTAGTCTGAGGTTAATTGTATAGAAAAAGGGCTTGATTTATCTGGCAGCTTCATCTTTAGCCTAGTTTTCCTGTATATTAACGCAGCTTAGTAGTATATCTAGGTGAGTGAAGTGCTACTTCCTTGTTCATCCAAGCCTATAAGATACTCTATATAAGGATCCTCCGCCTCGTTCAGATTGAACAAGACTGACTGAAGAACTATCTATTAAAGCTTAAGGACTGATTACCTCATCTATCATTGTCTTCAGTATATAAACTCTTGTATTGATAAAACCATGGGGGATACATCTTTATAATAAAGACAGCCATGTGTTGCCAGTTTTCTTATTCATTTGCATTGGACTGATTGGTCCTTGGGAGTGTCCGGGATGTATATTTTATTACTAAGGGCTACCACATGTGGGTGGCCCGCTAAGGCAGTCTTGTTTTTCAGCAGTTTTGGTGGGTGATTTTTTTATTTGCCTGATCGGTTTCGCCAGGTTTGTCAAGGGGGACGAAAACGCCTTGAGGAAAGCTAGATATTATTTTTCGCCAAGATGTCTTTACGTCGAACGGATTCCCAATATAAAGGCGATCATGTTCTTTAAATCCCACCAATTAAATTTATAAAAGTGGAAATTTTGATTTTTTTGTGGTAGTTTTTCAGAAAACTTTTAAATGCCTTATCGTCAAAAATGCAATAAAATAACGTTTTATATATTTTTAATATTTGTAAATTATTTATATCGTGGTCGTTGGAAAACTCCCGGCTCAGGTCAGGAAGTTGAGATTCACTCTCTAATGGGGTAGGATCAAAATGCATTGACTGTTTATCATAATATTCAAATCTTTCCTAGGTATGTAATGGTATGAGGACATCGATAATACGTGTCTCCTAAAAATGGTTATAATTATGACCATAATTTGAAAAGGGGGGTGGACCGGTAAGCCAGGAAGGCCCAGTCGGATGACCAAAGCTCCAGCTGTGGGTCATCATCTGACTAAGACCCGCGTCAGGAAACATTTGTCCTGTTTCCTGACGAACCTTACCTAACCTAACGTGTCTCCTTACTGTTTATTTTAGGAGGCAGAGAGGTAAACCTCCAACCTGGGTTAGCTGGTTTGGTTCACTGAGTTGTTGATTACGATGATCCTTGTATCACTACATCCGCCTGCTGCATGATGGTGACGGAACAGAGGATCAGGGCCAGCACACTATAATTACTGAGGCATGTAAGCTTTATACCTAATTATTAGTACCAGCATGTCTGTCGTGGCTTTCATGACTTGGTACTAGGTGGGCTGCTACCTTAACTATATATGTATATATATATATATATATATATATTTATATATACTACTTCATTGCCTTAATCATGATTTGTTCATTATTTTCTCCTTTCCTTATGTTTTTCTATATTTCCATTTGTACATACATTTGGTACACTGCGTTTATGTTGGTACGCTGGTTGCTGGGAGAAATTTTTGGGCAGCAGCTTGGGGCTATGGATCTTCCCCTGAACCAGAGTGGTATTCCTTGGCACGAATTGCAGTGTTCCTCCGGGAATCCTCAAACCCGTAGGCGTTGATATGGCTGAAGATTATCCTGCATAGCTCATCGGTAGAACAAATTAGACGCCTTTTTCGCAACACTTGCTGTTTACCTCGCAGTACTTTGTTAGATCGCAGTACTTTGTTAGTGTCAGGTAAAGACCCACAAGATATAGCTAATGTATTAACACTGGAACTGGAGTCCTGCAGCAAATGGTTAGTAGACAACAAACTATCGTTACACCTCGGGAAAACGAAGCCATACTCTTTGGCACGAATCATAAACTGAGAAGGGTAAAAAATTTTTAATGTCCGGTGTAAGGGGGAATCCATCACTTCAGTTTCCTCAGTAAAATATATGGGAATCCCTTGACCCATGCATGTCAGGAGAACTGATAGGGAACAGTGTAGTAAAGAAAGCGAATGCCAGACTGAAGTTCCTCTACAGACAAGCACAGTGTCTACCTACTGAGGTTGCAGGACCCTAATGTCTAGCCCTTAACAATGTCATATGGACTTCGCTTGCTCTTCATGGTACTCTGCCTTGACAAAAAAAAAAATTGAAAGATAATTTGCCTGGCTTTCGTGCTATCTTGGCGTTTTGTTTTTTTTTGCTGGATCGAGCAAGGTTTACAAGGATAGGAGATAACTGAACTCACTTGTGTTGAGCTGAAGATTAAAGCTGTGCATCAGCTCCCACCTAGCTACCTATTTACTGATAGATGAACAGGAGGCAATGTCTCACGCTTTTTAAACCCAGTCCAGGATTTAACCTGGGGCCTTTGGAACCCTTTTTCCTATGTCTCTTTTTACCTGTGTCGTTTTTACCTTAACCACTTTACCGTGCACGATATAATCCCGAGATTCACCGATGTTATAGGCTGGTAGGCCTACGTGTGTTCATCATTGGTTATTTGAACACACGTGATGTTTCTAGTAACATTGATCACTGTGCGGTCGTCAGGGGTTGGTGTCACAGCAGGTGTGTGTAGTGAAGTCACAAGTGTGTTTGAGGTCGAGTAAGACACACCTGACTCCCAAACACCTGTGGGGTGGTAGTGGGATCTATCTAAGTTCCGTCTTAAGTGGTCGTCTCCTGGGATCTTCGTCCTCATTCCTGGAGCCTTCGAGGTGGGCCTTGTGCCGGGAGGTCGAGAGGGAATCGTGATCCCAGGAAGCGGAGCTACCTTCACCTTTTTTGGATAACACCTGATTACGGCCCATTCCCCCCGGCTCTGTATGACCTTACTACTACTACTACTACTACTACTACTACATACTACTACTACTACACTACTACCACCACTACTACCACTACTACTACTACTACTACTACACACACCACTACCACTACTACCACTACTACCACCACCACTACTACTATACTAATATTACTACCACCACCACACTAATACTACTACCACTACTACTTCACTACTACCACTAATACACCAACACTACTATTTCACCACTACCTACCACCATACCCCCATACCACTACTCACTACTACTACTACTACTACTACATCTAAAAAAGCACACGGAAGTGCTTACTGAAGTTTTACCAAGTCAGGAGGATAGATAAAAACCCAGGATGAAACAAGTTCCTACCTGGAGGAAGTATGACGATATGGACACTCATGTGGAACTTAATCATACAGCATGTGATAAGGACTTGAAGGCCTTGATAAGGAGTCTCGAATTTCTCTCACAGATGCAGGATAAGATTGCCTTCATACAGTTGGTGTTTCAGGGAGCGAAACTTAGGTCTTTCAAGGGATGATGGAGGTTCGATCCACCGTCTGGAATCGCAGCTTGATCATTCAGGGTATTAGTGACGGTGCTTTCAGCATTTTGTATTGTTTAGCATAAGGATTATCATAATTGTTTTCTGTCTGCGTTGTAAAATTGACTTTTATATGTTCGTGTGACTCAGCTATTTGTGCTTGCAGGGGTCGAGTCACAGCTCCTGCCCCACCTCTTCGATGGTCGTTACTAGCTCCATTCTCACCCGCTCCAAGAGCTTTATCGTACCTCTTCTAAGTTATGTATGGATCCTGCCCCCGCTGCATTACTCCAGATTGTTCTACTTCCTGTGTGTGTGTGTTTGTGTGTAGGAAGGTAAAATTGAAACATTGAGGTCAGAGGTCAGGGTCAGTGGTGATCACTGCTGCAAAATGAGGGGAGGGGGGACCAGGGAGACAGTGATAG
>WNWK01021217.1:0-34417 GCA_009830355.1 Cherax destructor | reverse complement strand
GACGGGACTCAAAACACACATACACTGCCATGTAAAGAAAGGGAAACCCTGAGGTGTCTGGGGCGAGGTCACATGCGAGGTAATAAGTAAATGGTGGGGAAAGAAACGGGCCACATAATACGGATTTTACACTTTGAAAGGGGGAAAAGCAGGATCGATCCAGGGGAAATATTTTCATTATAAAAGCCGTGTAGAATATGAGCGGGGACCTGCCATTTCGTTTTTTTTTGTTTGTTTGTGCCAGATAAATGATTACTGGCTTTTTCCAAATCCCAAACCCTTGATTGTCCATAATGTTTGAGTGTGGTTGTGGGGACGATGAAAACATTTCATAGTGCTATCTTGTAAAATATTTTTTCCTACAGAAGAGACGTCATGCCTTGTCTCATTTCCCCCACAGAATGTTAAACCCCTCTCAGCTGTGGTACTCTTGACTCCGTCAAGTTCTGTGATCTTCCTTTTTTAATTACGGCGCAATGTCAACGAATAAGATTTTTTTTTTGGTGGATGATGTGGGGAACTTAAGGTGGAATCTTCAGGGTTTTTGTTCCGCCTAAAAGAATTCTTCTTTCAAACTCTAAGGGGGGGAAAAGGGGGGAAATATAATGACATAATGGGGGGGGAAAAATGTATCAAGTCATTTTTTTTTAGGGACTTTGACGAAGACTGTTTTTGGGGGCGTTGTCTTCCTTGAAGATCAAGAAAGTTAATGTGTCATTCTTTTTTTCCCAAAACTTTCGGGGTTCGGTCATCTAGATATCTCAGCAGTGGCGGGCTCCGAGGGAGTGGGAGGCTCCAGAGGGCGAGTGGCGGGCTACCTGGGAGCGGTGGCGGGCTACCAGAGGGCGAGTGGCGAGGCCCCCGGGGCGAGTGGAAAGGCTCCGGGGGGCAGTGGCGAGGCCCGGGGGAGGGGGGGCACCAGAGGGCGGTGGCGGGGCTCCTAGAGGAGCAGTGGGGGGCCCCTAGAGGGCGAGTGGGGGGGCTACCGGGGGAGTGGCGGGCTCCAGAGGAGCGGTGGCGAGGCTACCTGGGGGGCAGTGGCGGGCCCTGGGAGCGGGGGCAGGCCCTAGGGGAGGGGAGGCTCCAGAGGGCAGTGGAAAAGGTACCTAGAGGGCGAGTGGAGGCTCCAGAGGGCAGTGGAAAAGGTCCTGGGGGCGGGGCAGGTCCTGGGGGGCGAGGGGCAGGCTACCGGAGGAGCGAGTGGCAGGCACCAGAGGGCGAGGGGGAAGGGGGGGGCCCTAGAGGGCGAGTGGCGGGGCTACCGGGGGAGTGGAGGCTACCTAGAGGGCGAGGGCGGGTACCGGGGCGAGTGGCAAGGCTCCCCGGGGGCAGTGGCAAGGCTCCGGGGCAGGGCGAGGCTACCAGGGGGAGGGGGAGGCTCCCAGAGGGCGAGTGGCAGGCTCCGGGAAGTGGCGAGGCTTAGGGGCAGTGGCAGGCTCCGGGGGAGTGGCAGGCCCGGGGCGGTGGGGGGTCCTGGGAGTGGAAGGTCCGGGGGATGGCGGCCCGGGGGGGGGAGGCTCTGGGGCAGGGGGGGTCCGGAGGGGGCCGGGGCGGGCCCCGGGGGAGGGGGGGGCTGGGGGGAGTGGCGGGGGCCCAGAGGGCAGTGGGGGGCTACCAGAGGGCAGGGGGGCACCGGGGGAGGGGGAGGCTCCGGGGCGGGGAAGGCCCTGGGGAGGGCAGGCCCGGGGCAGTGGCGAGGCTCCGGGGGGTGGCGAGGCTCCGGGGCAGGGCAGGCTCCTGGGGCGAGTGGCGAGGCTCCTGGGGGCGGGGAAGGCTCCTGGGGGCGAGTGGCAGGCTCCTGGGGGCGGGGCGGGGTCCTGGGGGGGGTGGCGAGGCTCCTAGGGGGCAGGGGGGCTCCTGGGGCAGTGGCGGGCCCTAGAGGGGGAGGGGGAGGCTACCGGGGGGGGGGCTACCGGGGAGGGGAAAGGGCCCCGGGGCGGTGGCGGGCCCGGGGGGCAGTGGCGAGGCTCCTGGGGGGCAGTGGCGAGGCTCCGGGGAGGGGAGTGGGGGGCCCCTGGGGCAGTGGCGAGGCTCCGGGAGCGAGGGCGGGGCTACCTAGAGGCAGTGGCGAGGACCGAGGGCGAGTGGAGGCTACCAGGGGCGAGTGGAGGCCCCCAGAGGGGATGGCAGGCCCGGGCAGGGGGGGCCCGGGGGGGGCGGGGCTCCTAAAATCAACCCCCAAAGCGGGGGGGCCCCACCGGGGGAGTGGGCAGGCCCTCCTGGAGGAGCGAGTGGGGCTCCTAGAGGGGAGTGGCGGGCCCGGGGGGAGTGGCAAGGCTCCTAGAGGGCGAGGGACATTTTGGGGAGCATGGCAGGCTACCAGAGGAGCGAGGGCGGGGGCACCGGAGGGGGGCGAGGGGGGGAGGGGGAGGCTACCAGGGGGCGAGTGGCGAGGCCCCAGAGGAGCAGGAGGCCTGGGAGCGAGGGCGGCCCCTAGAGGAGGGGAAGGCTACCAAACACAACACCAAAGCGAGGGCGGGCCCCACCAGAGGACGATGGGAGGCTCCTTTTGAGGAGGATGGGGGGTCCGGGGAAACGGTAAAAACTGTGCGCATATTCTAAATGAGGCCTAACCAAGGATATATAGAGTTGAAGAATAACCGGACTCCTGTTAGTTACACTTCTTGATATGAAGCCAAGAATTCTATTCGCTTTATTTCAATACTTCGCCTGTTGTCTCGGCTTTAGATTACTGCTAACTAAACTCCCAAATCTTTTTCGCAGTCAGAGATTTCATCTCATTATTTAGTTTATAAGTATCATGGTTATTTACCTTTCCAACGCTTAAAACTTTGCGTTTGTCTATGTTAACCACATCTGCCACTTCACCGACCCTGCACCATGTATTTAGATCTTCTGAGCCTCTGCGTCCTCGACAGAATGAATTCGCCGGTCTATTTTGGTATCATCGGCAAACTTGCAGTGGCTATTTATCCCACATCTATACGCACAAACTGGGGGAGCAACCCTGATGCTCCTCCCGATTACCCCTGAGGCCTCGAATATTCCATTAAAAAGTCATGATCGGCTAATATTGAGCATAAAGGGATTTTCAGTTGTCTACGGACCAGGAGAGTTAGTAAAATCAACTTGCGGGGCTATGGGAATCTAGTCAGGTGAATATTGGATTCGGAAGAAAGGCGGTGGAAGAAGGGCGTGGAAGGTGAGAATGTGAAGTGGTGAGGGGTTGACTGTGTCCATCATAAGTGTTGTTCCTGATAAACGCGGAGATAGATTTAATAGTTTCAGTGAGAAGGGGAAGTGGAGAGGGGAGGGAGGGGGGGAAGATGTAGCAAAAAGTGGAGAGGACAACGGAAGACACCAAAGAAGGGGTAGAGGGGTCTTGGCGAAGAAATTTCCGGGGAAGGTGAGGAGCAACTGTACTTGGGGGTGGTGAACCTCCACAACAATATCAGATGGCTTGGGGTTAAGGAGATATGGACGCAAATGAAGGGATATGTGGCTCAATTTAGTTAGGAGGGGGCGTAGATATTCAAACATGGAGTGGGAAGGGAAGAAGTAAATACAGTGAAAGATGATGAGGTTGGAATCTCAGAGCCTGGGACGGAAAAAGGGTTAAACAAAGAGTTAAATGGGAAGTAAGGAACACAAAGGCAGTTGTGGAAGCGACACCATTGAGGTATGGGGGTCTAGAAATCCTGGAATAAGGCCGGAGGCGGGAGAGAAACGAGAAACTGCCATGACAGAAGAGAAGTTTTTTTTTTTTAAGACAATGGATCCCCCTTTCTTTAAGAAAATCACAACGATGAGAACAGGCGGGGTTTGCCTTTTCTTTTAAGGCAAGTGGAGGGTGGCTGCCGGATGGACTGCATGGTTAGCTGCACCCTGGCGGGGTTTCCCTGAACTGACCACAATTTTTTGCAGGGTGGCCGAAGCGTCACTTTTTACATTTTGTGGGGTAGGATAACCCTCCCCATTTTGGTCCCCCACGTTGTCCTGCTACGTAAACAATGACGGCCGTCAAAGTTTGCCTCCTGAGCAAAGATAGTGCCTCTGCCCGCGGGTACAGAGTGTGTCAACTTCAATGATCGAGGATTCTGGGTTCAATTTCTAGAATATCTTCTTACATAGAAAGTCGTGTTGTATGATCGTAAGGGATAATAGATCCACCGATTTAGGAAGATGTGCTTATATCGTAACTGGAGTTTGTCAAATGTCAAGAAGGGAAAGATTATGTGCATGGTCTGCATTTTGTACTTGGACAATGCGTTTGCCCTTAAAAGAATGGAAGGAAATGTTCTGCCCAACATGGTGAGGGGCCTTGCTGTGGTTGGAAAGATAGTGGAAGAAGTTGGTTAGAACATAATGAATTTTGTCTAAAAATGAATTTGAAAAAAGAGAGTAAGGGAAAATTGTTATTTGGGGCGTTTCTTAGAAGGGGAGGAAACTGAGGTAGGGTAGGAAAGTCAAGGTCTTTTGATGGAAGGTTAGGGGGCCGTCCTGAGGTGTGTACGATTCGAAAAATCGATGAAAAAATATGTGGACAAGCCGGGACCCAGTTAAACCACGCGGAGGTCACAAGTGTCTAAAGAGTTTGGAACCCGGTACCAAGAAGGGTAACGAAACATTACCCAAGAAGGTCCTGCAAAGAGGTTCGAAGAATGGTCGAAAGCGTGGGGTCTGTATGGGGGCCGGGAAAGAACCCGGGGTTTTGTAAGTTCCCTTTATTTAATTATTTATATATTAAAAAAAAGGGAAAGGGGAAAAAAAGGGGGAGTGGAGAGATAGCTCCTAGGAGGCTCCCAGGCCCGTGGCCTGGTGGCAAAGCTCTTGCTTCACACAGTGAGTGTCCAGGTTCGATTCCCGGCAAAGGGTAGAAGTATTGGACGCTTCCTTACACCGGTTGTTATGTTAACCCATCAGTAAAATGGGTACCTTGGTGTTAGTCGCTGGAGTGGGTCGCATCCTGGGACAAAACTGACCAATTGCCCGAAATGCTCTGCATAACAAAGGGATATTATTAATTTTATATTTAATATTTAAAAAAATATTTTAAAATATATATATATATATATATATATATATATATATATATATATATATATATATATATATATATATATATATATATATATATATATATATATATGTATACCCTCCGTGAACAAGAGGGCCGTCAGTGCAGCCAGCAGTGCAGATGCGGGGGAACTCTTGCCCTACTTTACCCCCTGGAGACCTGGAGGGGTTTGGGGTCAACGCCCCTGGGGTCGGTCTGAACCAGGCCTCGGTGGATCAGGGTCTGATCAACCAGGGTTTGCTGGGCACTAGACTGGCGTTCGAACACACCCCGGTTGGTCAGGTACTGACTTTAGGTCCTGAAGTGCCTTCTTGAAGGCAGGGTCTATTGGTAATCCCATTTTGCTGGGGGCAGTTGAAAGTCTTGGGCCCTAAGTGTTGTCTCTCTTACTCGTGGCGCCCCTGCTTTTCATTGGGAATGTTGCATCTCCTGCCGGTCTTTTGCTTTCATAGGAGGATTTTCGTGTGAATTTTGGTACTAATCCCTCTAAATTTTCCAAGCGTATATTATCTGTATTTTCTTGCCTGCGTTCCAGGGAAACAGATCAAAGACCTAACCGTTCCCAGTAATTTAGGTGCCTTATCGTAATGGTGCCGAGAAAGTTCTTTGGACCTCTCCAGGTCCCAAAGTCGCCAGCCTTGAAGGGAGCAGTTAGTGTACAGCAGATTCCAGCCTAGAGAGAACAAGCAATTTGAAGAGAATCATCATTTGGGTCCCTAGTTTTGAAGGTTCTCATTATCCATCCTATCATTTTAATGCAGAAGTGGTAGATACATTGTTGTGGTCAAGGGAGATCCTCTGACATTATCACTCCCAGGTCCTTACATTATTTTTCGCTCTATTGTATGGTTAGAATTTTTTGCAAAACTGATATATTTTTTAATTTCCCATTTTCCATATTTGAGAAGTTGAAATTTCTCCTCGTTGAACTACATATTGTTTTGAGAGGCCCATTTGAAAATTTTTTTATGTCCGCTTTGAATCTTTGCGGTGTCTTCGATGAAGGTCACTGCCATGGCAATCCGGGTGTCATCCGCAAAGGAAGACATGGAGCTATGGCTTACATCTCTGTGTCAGATATGAGGATGAGAAATAGAATGGGAGCGAGTACTGTGCCTTGTGGAACAGAGCTTTTCACTGTAGCTGCCTCGGACTTTACTCTGTTTACTATTACTCTTTGTGTTCTATTTGTCAGGAAGTTATAGATCCATCTACCAACTTTTCCTGTTATTCCTTTATCACGCATTTTGTGCGCTATTACACCATGGTCACACTTGTCGAAAGCTTTTGCAAAGTTAATGTATACTACATCTATATTTTATTTATCCTCTACAGCATCCAGGACCTTGTTATAGTGGTCTAGTAGCTAGGACAGGCAGGAGCGACCTGCTCAAAAACCCGTGTTGTCCTGAGTTATGCAATTGATGGGTATCTATGTGGTTGATCTTGCTTCTTAGAACCTCTCAAAGATTTGTGATATGGGATGTTAGTGCTATCGGTCTGTAGTTCTTTGCATGCTTTACTGCCACCTTTGTAGTTTGGGGCTATGTCTGAAGTTCCAAGAGTCTGGGCCTGGGGCATAGTGCATGGGCATGTCATTATCTTGTTAAAGTCTTGTGGTGTTTGGATAACATCCGAGATTTTTGAGATGACCAAATTTTGGGTCTCGTCAATAAAGAATTCATTTGGATTCTCGACCCTTAGTCTGGGCAGCGGCTCGCTGAACACTGAGTCGTATTGGGACTTTAGTATCTCACTCATTTCTTGGCTGTCGTCTGTGTATGTCCTATCTCGCCTAAGCAGGAGCCCAATACGGGATGTTGTTTTCCTTAGATTTGGCATAGGAGATGTATTTTTTTTCAATTTCCTTTATGGCTTTTAGTCTTCCTGTGATTCTTGTCTCTTGTAAGATTCCTTCAGCTTGAGTTCGATATTTGCAATTTTATTGACCAGTGCCTCCCTTCGAATTTCTGATATATTGGCCCCTCTCAGCAGCTCTGTGACTCTTCGCCTTCGTCTGTATAGGAGCACTCTCTCTTTCTAGTTTACATATTCTTTTGTTTTTCTTAATGGAAGATCTTAGAGGAATTAGTACCAAACTTGCACACGAGAGTCACTTCCTACGAAAGCAAAAGACTCGGCAGACGATGCAACATCCCCCAATGAAGAGCAGAGGTGCCACTAGCACGTTAAGAGACAACACAATAAGTGTCAGGGGCCCAAGACTGTTCAACTGCTTCCCAGCGTACATAAGGGGGATTACCAATAGACCCCTGGCTGTCTTCAACTGTCTTCACTGGACAGGCACCTAAAGTCGGTACCTGACCAGCCGGGCAGTGGTTCGTACGTCGGACTGCGTGCGGCTATCAGTAACAGCCGGTTTGATCAGGCTCTGATCCACCATGAGGTCTGGTCACAGACCGGGCCGCGGGGGCGTTGACCCCCGAAACTCTCTCCAGTGAAATATATGTTTTCAGTGTGTGCCCAGAATAGATCTCAAGAACCTCAGAGTTCATTTTTTCTAGGCAAATGTTCAGATCCGTGTTGTTTAGGATATCTTCCCAGCTTGTTTCATTTAGGATATGGTTGACTTGTTCCCAATGTATGTTTTTGTTATTGAAATTGAATTTTGTGATGAGACACTCTTGACTGATCACATTTTGCTGGTCAGGATCCCTGTGCATACATGTCTGTACCTTATTATGTTGTGATCTGAGTGTCTTGTCTTTGATACGGTTATATTACGTATCAGATCGTCGTTGTTGGTGAAGATGAGGTCCAGCGTATTTTCTAGTCTTGTAGGTTCTAATATTTGCTAGTAAATAAACAATCCAGGATAACAACCTCACATCCACTGAACTACCTCGGAGGACGAAAGAGAGGGCAGCTAAAAACCTGCCACAAAGTATACCTCCTTCGGCAACCACCTTCCGGAACCGACAGGTAGCCTCCAGAGATTCACCAGTCACTTGAAAGACATAATAAGCCGTTTCTCGGAACTCCGAAGGGGGTCAGGACATCCCCAGATGATCCAGATTCCACGGCAAACTACACAACCACCAAGGACCTCAACGGAATGGAACGAACATCGACACCCTTTTCCCAACCTAGTTGCTAGAATTTCAGAGGGAAAGACCCCAAAGGCCAAAAGCAGGAAAGGACGGAGAGGGAGACACACATATTTGGATCTGGGAAGGGTTTTGAGGTCAACGCTCCCCCAGCCCGGTCTGTGACCAGGCTTTATGGTGGACGAGGGCGTGGTCAACCAGGCTGTTACTGTTGGCCGAATGTAAACAAACACATGAACCACAGCCCGGGTGATCAGATACTGACTTTAGGTGCCTGTTCAAAGCCTTCTTGAAGACAGCCAATGGTTTATTGGTAATCCTCCTTATGTATGCTCAGAGGCAGTTGAACAGTATTGGGCCCCTGACACTTATTGTGTTTTCTCTTATCGTGCTAGTGGCACCCCTGCTTTTCATTGGGGGATGTTGCATCGTCTGCCAAGTCGTTTGCTTTCATAGGGAGTGATTTTCTTGTGCTAAATTGGTACTAATCTCTCTTCGATTTTCCAAGTGTATATAATCATGTATCTTTCCCGCCTGCATTCCAGGGAGTATAGGTCGAGGAACTTCAAACGTTCCCAGTTATTTAGTTGTTTTATCGAACTTATGTGTGCCGTGAAGGTTCTCTGTGCATTTTCTAGGTCAGCAATTTCACCTGCCTTGAAAGGCACTGTTAGTGTGCAGAAATATTCCAGCCTAGATAAAATAAGCAACCTGAAAAGTGTCATCATGGGCTTGGCATCCCGAGTTTTCATAGTTCTTGTTATCCATCCTGTCATTTTTCTAGCAGATGCGATTGATACAATGTTGTGGTCTTTGAAAGTGAGATCCTCTGACATTATCACTCCCAGGTCTTTTACATTAGTTTTTCGATCTTTTGTGTGATTGGAATTTGTTTTATACTCCGATGTAGTTTTAATTTACTCACGTATTCCATATTGAAGTAATTGAAATTTCTCATCATTGAAATTCACATTGTTTTCTGCTGCCCATTTAAAGTTTTGGTTGATGTCCGCCTGGAGTCTTGCAGTGACTTCAATGGAGGACACTGTCATGCAAATTTGGGTGTCATCTGCAAAGGAAGACATAGTGCTGTGGCTTACATCCCTGTCTATGACAGATATGAGGATGAGGAACAGGATGGGGGAGTACTGTACCATGTGCAACAAAGATTTTCATAGTATCTGCCTCAGACTTTACTCTGTTTTCTATTACTACACTACAACTTTTCCTGTTATTTCTTTATCATGCATTTTGTGCGCTATTACATGAAGAAAGATGTAAACTAGAAAGAGAGATGCCCCCTATACAGACGAAGGCGAAGAGTCACAGAGCTGCTGAGAGGTGCCAATATATCAGAAATTCGAAGGGAGGCACTGGTCAATAAAATTACAAATGTAGATGAATGGTTCAGAGAACCGACAAGTTATAAATTAGACACATATGCAACATTTGGGTACTTTATTGAGGAAACGTTTCGCCACACAGTGGCTTCATCAGTCAATACAAAGTAGAAAGGTGTAAGGAGAGTAGGAGTTTTGAGGTAATCAGTCCCTCGGCCTGGAGTCGATGTGTTCAGTCCATCAATCTTGTAGAAAGTACAGCATATGTCCGTAGAGGTGGCTTATATACTGTAGTCAGGTGAGGTGAAGCAGCAGGAGGCGGAGTCATAGTGGTACCATCCACCCTGTCTGACACAGCAACATCTTGGGATCTTAATACAAACGAATTCTTCAACACTTGTCCAACCTTTGGACGAAGACCTACTTCGACTAGTGGATGGTACCACTATGACCCCGCTTCCTGCTGCTTCACCTCACCTGACTACAGTATATAAGCCACCTCTACGGACATATGCTGTACTTTCTACAAGATTGATGGACTGAACACATCGACTTCAGGCCGAGGGACTGATTACCTCAAAACTCCTACTCTCCTTACACCTTTCTACTTTGTATTGGACTGATGAAGCCACTGTGTGACGAAACGTTTCCTCAATAAAGTTACACAAATGTTGCATATGTGTCTAATTTATAAAATTACAAATATCGAACTCAAGCTGAAGGAATCTTATAGGAGACAAGAATCACAGGAAGAACTAAAAGCCATAAAGGAAATTAAAAAAAACAAAATACTTCTTCTCTTATGCCAAATCTAAGGAAAAAACAGCATCCAGTATTGGGCCTCTGCTTAGGCGGGATGGGACGTACACAGATGACAGCCAAGAAATGAGTGAGATATTAAAGTCCCAATACGACTCAGTGTTCAGCGAGCCGCTACCCAGACTAAGGGTCGACAATCCAAATGAATTCTTTATGAACGAAACGCAAAATTTGGTCATCTCAAAAATCTCGGATATTATTATAACTCCACAAAACATTGAAAAGGCAATAAATGACATGCCTATGCACTCTGCCCCAGGCCCAGTCTCAAAAATTGCAATAAGCCCCTATCGCGTGCTTTCAGCATTCTATGGAGAGGGAGCATGGACACAGGGGTCATCCCACACACACTAAAAACAACAGACATTGCCCCACTAGACAAAGGTGGCAGTAAAGCAATTGCAAAGAACTACAGACCGATAGCACTAACATCCAATATCATAAAAATCTTTGAGAGGGTTCTAAGAAGCAAGATCGCCAACCACCTAGATACCCATCAACTACACAACCCAGGGAAACACGGGTTTAGAGCAGGTCGCTCCTGCCTGTCCCAGCTACTGGACCACTATGATAAGGTCCTGGATGCTGTTGAGGATAAACAAAATACAGATGTAGTATACACAGACTTTGCAAAAACTTTCGACAAGTGTGACCATGGTGTAATAACACACAAAATGCGTGATAAAGGAATAACAGGAAAAGTTGGTAGATGGATCTATAACTTCCTGACAAATAGAACACAAAGAGTAATAGTAAACAGAGTAAAGTCCCAGGCAGTCACGGTGAAAAGCTCTGTTCCACAAGGCACAGTACTCACTCCCATTCTATTCCTCATCCTCATTTCTGACATAGACAGAGATGTAAGCCATAGCTCCGTGTTTTCCTTTACGGATGACACCCGGATTGCCATGGCAGTGACCTCCATTAAAGATATTGCAAAACTCCAAGTGGACATCAACCAAATCTTCAAATGGGCCACTCAAAACAATATGAAATTCAACGAGGAGAAATTTCAACTTCTCAAATATTGCAAACTTGAGGAAATAAAAAATGTATCAAGGTATACGACAAATTCTAACCATACAATAGAGCGAAAAAGAAATGTGAAGGACTTGGAAGTGATAATGTCAGAGGATCTCGCCTTTAAAGACCACAATAATGTATCTACCTCATCGGCTAGGAAAATGATAGGATGGATAATGAGAACCTTCAAAACTGGGGACGCCAAGCCCATGATGACACTCTTCAAATCACTTGTTTTCTCTAGGCTGGAATACTTCTGTATTCCAGCCTAGTGAAGATGAGGTCTAGCGTATTTTCTAGTCTTGTAGGCTCTAATATTTGCTGGTTTAAGGTGAATTTGGCGCAGAGATATAATAGTTCGTGTGTGTGTGAATTTTCATCTGAGCTGCCTCCTGGGTGATCTCTACTAAAACATTGTTTGCTATACTCCTCCATTTTAGGTGTCTCAAGTTGAAATCTCCTAGTAGTAAGATGTTTGGGGCAGGTGATTTTCCAGACTGTGGTCAATTTTCAAAAGCTGCTCCTGGAATTGCTGGGAAGTAGCGTCTGTAGGCTTGTATACAACCACAATGACAAGGTTTTAGTTTTCAATCTTAACCGCCCAAACCTTAACTACATCATTTGAGGTGTTTAGTAGTTCTGAGCAAATGAGCGACTCTGTGACGTACAAGCCAACCTTCCCTTGTTGCCTGTTTAGTCTGTCACATCTGAATAGGTTATAACCTGGGATCCATATTTCGTTGTCGTAATGATCCTTTATGTAGGTCTCTGTGAATGCCACAAACATTGCATTTGACTCCGTGAGCAGTCCCTTGATGTAAGGAATTTTGTTGTTTTTTGATGGCTTTAGTCCCTGTATGTTTGGAAAGACAAATATCGTTATATTGGTGGAATTTAGGGGTGTTTTATTTGCTGGCTCTAATATCTGTTGTTCTGGGGTTGAGGCCAGTGTCTTTGCCTCTGCTCCAGAAGTGTTTTCAGTTGGTGTAGGATTATTGTCATTTCTTGCCAGTCTTTTTTCCTCCTGGCCCTAAAAAAAACTCCATCCCTGGAGGGGTTGTGGCTCATCTCTTTTGTTTCCCATAGTCTGGCTGGTCTGTGTCTTCTTGTTCCCTTTAGATGATGTGCCTGGCAGTATGCGTTGTAGCATTTTCTTTCATGGATTGATGAGTGACACATTTCTGGGTGAAATAAGTTACAGGAGGGGAAGTTGTACTCTCCTGTTGTCATGTGGGTGCGGCATTTTTTGAGGTGGTCAAAGGTGCATGTCCCACCTGTTTTACCAGATATACCGTGCCAGCAGATACCCAAGGCATAGTATTTGCATAGAATGGATTTCCGTTTGCTAGGTTGAAATTCTGCAAGAGCAAGATGTTGGGGGCAGGAGCTGGAAGATTTTCCAGACAGTGGTCTATTTTCAAAAGCTGTTCCTAGAATTGTTGGGACGTTGCATCTGAAGGCTTGTATACAACCACAATCACCAGGTTTTGGTTCTCAATCTTTACTGCCAAAACATCAACAACATCATTCGAGATGCTTAGCAGATCCGAGCATATCAGTGACTCTGTGAAGTACAGGCCAACCCCACCCCCCATCCTTTACATTTTGCCTGTTCACTCTGTCACATCTGTATATGTTATAATCTGGGATCAATATTTCAATATCCTTTATGTGGGTCTCTGTGAAAACCGCGAACATTGCGTTTGACTGACTCTGTAAGCAGACCACAGATGAAAGGTATTTTGTTGTTCGTTGTTGGCTTTAGACCCTGTATAATTGCAATGATGAATGTCGTCATATTGATAGCATGTGGGGTGTCTTTTTTTCTTGGCATTAATATTTGTTGTTTTGGAGTGGAGACCACTCACTGTGATTCCGCTCTAGAAGGGATCTGAGTTGGTGTACGATTTTTGTCATTTCCTGCCAGCTTTTTAGCCTTCCTGGCTCTAAAAAACTCTCTGGAGTGATTGTGGCTACTGAGGTTTTCCCATGGTCTGGATGTTCTGTATCTTCTTGTCCCCTTTAGGTGGTGTGCCTGACAATATAAGTTATAGCATTGTGTTTCCTGCACTAAAGAGCGACACATTTAAGAGTGGAAAAACTTACAGGAAGAAAGGTTGCATTCTCCTGTTGTCATATGGGTACAGCATTTTCTGGAGTGGTCAAAGTTGTACGTCCCATCAGTTTTTCCAGATATTCCATGCCTACAGATACCTATACCTGAAGTATACCTGGAGAGAGTTCCAGGGGTCAACGACCCTGCAGCCCGGTCTGTGACCAGGCCTCATGTTGGATCAGAACCTGATCAATCAGGCTGTTACTGCTGGCCGCACGCAGTCCAACGTACGAACCACAGCCTGGCTAGCCAGGTACCGACTTTAGGTGCCTGTCCAGTGCCTGCTTAAAGACAGCCAGGGGTTTGTTGGTAATCCCCCTGATGTATGCTGGGAGGCAGTTGAACAGTCTTGGTCCCCTGACACTTATTGTGTTGTCTCTCAACGTGCTAGTGGCACCCCTGCTTATCATTGGGGGGATGTTACATCGTCTGCCGAGTCTTTTGATTTCGTAGGGAGTGACTCTCGTGTGCAAGTTTGGTACTAATCCCTCGAGAATTTTCCAAATGTATATAATAATGTATCTCTCCCATCGTTCTAGGGAGTACAGGTTTAGGAACTTCAAGCGTTCCCAGTAATTGAGGTGGTTTATCGCAGTTATGTGTGCCATGAAGGTTCTCTGCACATTTTCTAGGTCAGCAATTTCACCTGCCTTGAAAGGTGCAGTTAGTATAATAATAATAATAATAATAATAATAATAATAATAATAATAATAATAATAATAATAATAATAATAATAATAATAATAATAATAATAATAATAGTTTATTTAGACATGGTACAATGATACATAGTTAGGTAGACATGATACAATGATACATAGGTATAAATGAGGTGTACATGCCAAAAGTCCCTAATATGCTGTGCATTGCGGGCAGCAATATTCCAGCCTAGATAGAACAAGCTACCTGAAAAGTGTCAACATGGCCTTGGCATCCCTGGTTTTGAAGGTTCTCATTATCCATCCTGTCATTTTTCTAGCAGATGCGATTGCTTCGGTGTTATGGTCCTTGAAGGTGAGATCCTCTGACATGATCACTCCCAGGTCTTTGACATTAGTTTTTCGCTCTATTTTGTTGTTGGAATTTGTTTTGTACACCGATGAGATTTTAATTTCCTCACGTTTTCCATATCTGAGTAATTGAAATGTCTCATAATTGAACTTCATATTGCTTTCTGCAGCCCATTTAAAGATTTGGTTGATGTCTGCTTGGAGTCTTGCAGTGTCTTCAACGGTGGACACTGTCATGCAGATTCGGGTGTCATCTGCAAAGGAAGACACTGCACTGTGGCTTATATCCCTGTCTATGTCCGATATGAGGATGAGGAACAGGATGGGAGCGAGTACTGTGCCTTGTGGAACAGAGCTTTTCACTGTAGCCGCCTCAGACTTTACTCTGTTGACTACTACTCTTTGTGTTCTACTTGTTAGGAAATTATAGATCCATCTACCAACTTTTCCTGTTATTCCCTTATCACGCATTTTGTGTGCTATCACACCATGGTCACACTTATCAAAGGCTTTTGCAAAATCTGTGTATATAACATCTGCATTCTGTTTGTCTTCTAGAGCATCCAGGACCTTGTCGTAGTGGTCCAGTAGTTGGGACAGACAGGAGCGACCTGCTCTAAACCCATGCTGCCCTGGGTTGTGTAATTGATGGTTATCTAGATGAGTGGCGATCTTGCTTCTTAGAACCCTTTCAAAGATTTTTATGATATGGGATGTTAGCGCAATTGGTCTGTAGTTCTTTGCTATTGCTTTACTGCCGCCTTTGTGGAGTGGGGCTATGTCTGTTGTTTTTAGTAACTGCGGGACTACCCCAGTGTCCATGCTCCCTCTCCATAGGATGTTAAAAGCAGTTTTTGATGAACATGGAATTCCATGAGTCTGGGCCTGGAGCGGAGTGCATTTGCATGTCATTTATTGCCTTTTCGAAGTCATGTGGCGTCAGGGTAATGTCAGATAGGCATGCATCTACCAGGTTCTGTGGCACTCTCATAAAAAAATCATTTAGGTCTTGACTTTCAGTCTGGTTAGCGGCTCGCTAAAAACTGAGTCATACTGGGACTTTAGTAACTCACTAATTTCCTTGCTGTCATCTGTGTAGGACACATCCCGTTTAAGTAGGGGCCGAATACTGGATGTTCTCGACTTTGATTTGGCATAAGAAATGACATACTTTGGGTTTCTTTCATTTCATTTATGACTTTTAGTTCTTCCCGCGTTTCTTGATTCCTGTAAGATTCCTTTAGTTTTAATTCGATGTTTGCTATTTCTCTGTCCAGTGTCTCCCTACGTATTTCAGATAGATTGGCCTCTTGTAGCCGCTCTGTTATTCTTTGCCTTTGCCTGTATAGGGAGAGCCTCTCTCTTTCTAGTTTACATCTTCTCCTCCTTTTCCTTAAGGGAATTTGCCTTGAGCAAACCTCAAGTGCCACAGAGTTAGTTTGTTCTAGACATAGGTTAGGATCCGTGATGCTTAGGCTATCCCACCTTATTGAAGTTGAATTTGGAGAAGGCTCCCTCGCGACTGATCACATTTTGTCGATCTGGGGCTCCCCTCATACATGTCTGGACCTCCATTATGTTGTGATCTGAGTATATTGTTTTTGATATGATGACATTTCGTATCATATCATCATTGTTGTGAAGATGAGGTCCAGCGTATTCTCTAATCTTGTAGGCTCTACTATATGCTGGTTTAAGGTTAATTTGGTGCAGAGATTTAAAAGTTCTTGTGTGTGCAAGTTTTCATCTGAGCTGCCTCTTGGTGTTATCTCTGCTACCACATTGTTTGCAATATTCCTCCATTTTAGGTGCCTTAGGTTGTAATCCCCCAGGAGGAAGATGTTGGGGGCAGGAGCTGTTCCTGGAATTGTTGGGACGTTGCATCCGGAGGCTTGTATACAACCACGATGACCAGGTTTTGATTCTCGATCTTTACTGCTAACTACATCATTTGAGGCATTTAGTAGTTCTGAACATATAAGTGACTCTGTGATATACAGGACAACCCCCCCTCCTTTGCTTGTTCACTCTGTCACATCTGTTTAGGTTGTATCCCGGGATCCATATTTCATTGTCCAAGTGATCCCTTATGTGGGTCTCTGTGAAAGCCGCAAACATAGCTTTTGACTCTGTAAGCAGTCCACGGATGTAAGGTATCTTGTTGTTTGTTGCTGGCTTTAGACCCTGTATATTTGCAAAGATGAATGTCGTTGGATTGGTGGTATTGGTTGTATGGGGGGAGGTCTTTTTTTCCTGGCACTAATATCTGTTGTTCTGGAGTGGAGGCCATTGACTGTGGTTCCACTCCAGAAATGATTGCAGTTGGTGTACGATTTCTGTCATTTCCTGCCAGCTTTTTTTGCTCCCTGGCGCTAAAAAAACTCTCTCTCCGGAGTGGCTGTGGCTACCCAGGTTTTCCCATGGTCTGGATGTTCTGTGTCGTCTTGTACCCTTTAGGTGGTATGCCTGGCAATATAGGTTATAGCACTGTCTTTCCTGAACTGATGAGTGGCACATTTCAGGGTGGAAAAGCTTACAGGAAGTGAGGTTGCATTTTCCTGTTGTCATATGGGCACGGCATTTTCTGGGGTGGTCATAATTGCATGTCCCATCTGTTTTCCCAGATATTCCATGCCTGCAGATACCAAGTGCATAATATTTACATAGGCCTGGTTTCCATTTGCCATGTTTTTTTGTGACTGTGTTCCCCCATTGTATTCCCAATTGGTGCGTGTATTCCTGTCTCGTTTCTATCTTCGGCACTAGTGCTAACAATGGAGCCTTCATCAGTTGTTTCTGGTGATTTATCTTCAGTATTTCCCGGGGCATCCCCTGTTTACTATCTACCGTGGTATTGTTAGTTTGTGTGTCCTTGTCTACACCTGTTTCACCACTAGAGCTCCTGTCCCCCTTCAGGTCACCATAATTTATTTTTCCGTTCTTACGGTTATTGTCTACCAGGGCAACATCTGTACCAGGGGCGATAGCACTATCTGGCCCAGATTTTTTACTTTCCCAACTGTTATAGAATGCTGTCATGTTTTTATGAAGGCCGATTTGATGTTGTCATCTTTTAATATCAATGTGATTTTATTCCACAGTTCAGTCTCATTTGGGCATACCCAAAAACACTTCCCTGGTTTAATATCTCGTGTAGTTGATTCCTGAATGATTGCACAAGGAGCGTGGCTCCATTTACCACAGAAGTTGCATGTAATCCATCCAGTGGAACGTTTGTTTGTTTGGTTGCATTCTACACAGGTTTTCATGATTGATTTTGCATAGCCTTGGCTTTTTGTGGCTGCATTCCCTATTGGTGTGTGTTTTTCTGTCTCCTTACTGTCTTCAGCACTTGTACTAATAATGGTGCCTTCACTGGTATTTTCTGGTATTTTATCTTCACTATTCTTTGGGGCATCCCCTTGTTTACTATCTCCATTGGTATTGGTAGTTTGTAACTTTAAGGTTTGTATGTCCCTGTCTACAACTTTTTCCCCATCACTAGAGCTCCTGTCTCCTTGTGGGCCACCAACTTTCATTTCTGTATTCTTACAGGTACTGTCTACCAAGACTGCATCTGCACCAGGGGCGAAAGCATCATCTGGCTCAATCCTTCTATTTTCCCATCTATTATAGAATACTGTCAGGTTTTCTATTAAGGCCGTTTTGATGTTTCTTTTAATATCGATGTGATTTTTTTTCCACAGTTGGTTCTCATTTGGGCATACCGAAAAACACTTCCCTGGTTTAATATCTCTAGTGGATGATTCCTGAATGTCTTCAGAAGATGCATGGGACCATTTCCCACAGAAGTTGCATGCAATCCATGCAGAAGCCTGTTTGTTGCTGCGGTTGCAGACTACACAGAGTTTCATGATGTAGTTTTTGATTGTTATATTGTATATTCTACTAATAGCCTCCTTAAAGTGTAGATCTATCTATTTGTATGTGTATATATTTGTATTTGTATGTTTATATATATGAAATAATCTTACCAATGCTAGCAGTAACTGTTGCTTGGGTGTTTGATAAGGGTGCCTAAAAATCCCATCAGCTTATGAATCCGGTCAGAGGATCATTTATTTTTCAATGAATCTGGTTGGGGTGTTAAGGGCACCTAGAAACTCCATCAGCTTTTGAATCTGGATATTGGTTTCTTTATTTTTTGAATGAATCCGGTCTGTGGATCACTTATTTTTGAACGAATCCAGTCGGTGATTTTGGACAAGCTCGTGAAAGGACTACTGAAATATTATTTAACAGAGTAATATGTGTTCATTTTCATACAAAAAGTAAAACTTGCGTGTTGGAGAAATCAGTGATTTATGGCAGCCTGAGATGGCCCTTCCTATATCACTGAATTTAATTTTCCTCACTTTGTTTCTAACTCCTCCACACTATTTTTTTTTTCGTATCACTGATTAGCTAAGGCATAGGAACTGGGGGACAAAGTTATAGTTCAGTCTTTGCTAACTTTACAATATTACAGTTTCGTAACTGCTCCTCTTATTTCCACAAGTTCCACTAGCAACCCCGTAATATCTTATTGTTAAAATCCTAGATTTTCGTATTTCCAAAAAATCGTACTCTATGGTATCCCTGGATTATAAGTAAGGTAGCTTAGCAAATTGAAGGAAATTTTTAAACTTATTGACTTGGGTAGCAGAATCTCGCGATTGATGGCAACTGTTTACATCACCAGTTCAAACCACTAGGCCAGGGGTGGGCAACCCTAGGCACGCGTGCCAAACCTGGCACGCCAACGACTTCTTTCCGGCACGCGAACCTTTGGTCTCATCTCAAAAAAAACAAAAAAAAATGGCGACATTTATCACGTATCCGTTCCAAAAAACGGGGAATTAGTCCGTCTATTCGAAAGATTATTCCGCCACTTTTCATGAAATTGTGTGAATAACATTAATCAGGTGGTACTTTACATGGCCGGATTTCACTTTAACCGTTCATTGTACAGTTGGTACTACTAACAACAACACTGGTCATCGTACAGTTGGTACTACTAACAACAACACTGGTCATCGTACAGTTGGTACTACTAACAACAACACTGGTCATCGTACAGTTGGTACTACTAACAACAACACTGGTCATCGTACAGTTGGTACTACTAACAACAACACTGGTCATCGTACAGTTGGTACTACTAACAACAACACTGGTCATCTTACAGTTGGTACTACTAACAACAACACTGGTCATCGTACAGTTGGTACTACTAACAACAACACTTGTCATCGTACAGTTGGTACTACTAACAACAACACTGGTCATCGTACAGTTGGTACTACTAACAACAACACTGGTCATCTTACAGTTGGTACTACTAACAACAACACTTGTCATCGTACAGTTGGTACTACTAACAACAACACTGGTCATCGTACAGTTGGTACTACTAACAACAACACTGGTCATCGTACAGTTGGTACTACTAACAACAACACTGGTCATCGTACAGTTGGTACTATTAACAACAACATCGGTTTTCCCTCCTATTTTAATATTTACGATTATTATTTTAATATTTACATTCTGTCCTTCACATTTTGTACAGGATGGGACGACCCTTCACAGGTTGTACAGGATGGGACGACCCTTCACAGGTTGTACAGGATGGGACGACCCTTCACAGGTTGTACAGGATGGGACGACCCTTCACAGGTTGTACAGGATTGGACGACCCTTCACAGGTTGTACAGGATGGGACGACCCTTCACAGGTTGTACAGGATGGGACGACCCTTCACAGGTTGTACAGGATGGGACGACCCTTCACAGGTTGTACAGGATTGGACGACCCTTCACAGGTTGTACAGGATGGGACGACCACCCGCCAAGAAACGATGTTATGCAAATGAAGACGATATTAGAGAAGTTAAAGAATACTGGACTGAAAAATTTGGAATGATTAAGAAAGATAATAAAGCATTATGTATTTTCTGTTCTGAATCAGTTGTTTGTTGGACTTGTTCTGTGAAGAGACATTTTGAAACTGTTCATAAAAACTTAAGCAAGAAAACTGAGCAAGAACAAAAAAACAGTCTGATACTTTGAGAAAATTTATTTCTGGTAGGCCTAGTTCCAACTTAGTTGCTGCTGCTTTGAGGCCTCCAAAGTTATTGCTCAACATGGAGAGCCACTTAGTGATGGGCAGTATATTAAAGAAGCATGGTTACAATGTGCTACTTTACTTTTTGACAATCTTTCAGAAAAGGACAAGATTATTCAGCGCATTAAAGATTTATCTGTGAGTAGAAAAACAGTTAAGGATAAGATACTTAAGGTGGGAAGGAATGCAGCGGAACAATAAACAAAGTACTTGGCTTCATGTTAGTTCTTATCTGTGTTGATGAACACAGACAATACGTCATCAACTGGCTGGCAATTTGTTCTCGATTTTGTAGTAGTGACGAAGTATGCCAAGAGATGATTAATGTTGTAACACTACCTGAGCGTACAACTGTGGTTGTAACACTACCTGAGCGTACCACTGGGGTTGTAACACTACCTGAGCGTACCACTGTGGTTGTAACACTACCTGAGCGTACCACTGGGGTTGTAACACTACCTGAGCGTACCACTGTGGTTGTAACACTACCTGAGCGTACCACTATGGTTGTAACACTACCTGAGCGTACCACTGTGGTTGTAACACTACCTGAGGTACCACTGTGGTTGTAACACTACCTGAGCGTACCACTGGGGTTGTAACACTACCTGAGCGTACCACTGGGGTTGTAACACTACCTGAGAGTACCACTGGGATTGTAACACTACCTGAGCGAACCACTGGGATTGTAACACTACCTGAGCGTACCACTGGGGTTGTAACACTACATGAGCGTACCACTTTGGTTGTAACACTACCTGAGCGTACCACTGGGGTTGTAACACTACCTGAGCGTACCACTGGGGTTGTAACACTACCTGAGAGTACCACTGGGATTGTAACACTACCTGAGCGAACCACTGGGATTGTAACACTACCTGAGCAAACCACTGGGATTGTAACACTACCTGAGCGTACCACTGGGGTTGTAACACTACCTGAGCGTACCACTGTGGTGTACGGTTCGTATTTCTAATGGCTGCACCACGGCTGTTCACGTGATCACCAACCTCTGCCCATGTGATCCTTCGATTAGCCAATCATAGGCCTGCCTTTTGAACGCCCCAGTGCCGTGCGGGCCTGGCAGCCAGTTCCATTCGGGTAGGCATAGCAGGCGGACATAGGCATAGGCTCTCAGCTCCCATATATCCAACGCCTCATTAAACGCTACCAACAACCAAGCTCATCTTTATTATATTACCAAATCTATGCAAAGAACCCCACAACACAAATGGTGGCAGCTTGTGGGCCTAGATTTTGTGTAATCTGAGCAGATTTGAGAGCAAGAGGAAGAACCGGTGTTGAGTGCCTCCAGCATCTCCCAGACCAGCATCATACCAACAGTTACCTTACCTTCCCTCACCCGTGACGTCATCCAAGACTCTTCTGAAGCAGTGTCTCCAGTCTTCTGGCTTCTAATTGCAAGTAAACCTCGGAAGAGTTGATCTGGGTTTTGCAATTAAGCCACCAAGTAAGCCAGTTTATGGAAAGAGCCTAAGCCAGCCTACAGTCATCCAGTGTCTCCTGCCATCCACCCAATTCTTCACTGCTGTGTGCAAGTAAGAGCATTCAGGTCCACCAGTCCAGAGAGCTAAGCCAGCCTCTTCCAGAAAGCCAGACATACAAGTAAGCCAGTCGTTTCTTCAGCAAGCCAGTTCCTTGAAGTATTGTCTCCAATCGCTCTGTGCTACAAGTTGGACGCTTGTCAGAGTGACATTCACCATTCCTGTGGCTTATTGTACAAAAAGCCACCTGGGTTAGTGGTTCCAAGGCCGTGAGAATTAGTGTACTGGCCGAACGCAGTGATGTCATCGCCCACCGCCAGCGCGTCAGGCAGCATGACATCATCCATGCGTGCCACCCACCACCCACGCTGGTGTAAACAAAACAAACCACCCGCTGATACCACTATTACCAGTCAATACTTTGTGGTATTTTCTACCCTACCTTGGGTACCACCAGCATTATTTCCGGCTCACATAGCAAGTCGAGAGTGTCTTCCTTCATCCCAGAGCGCCAACGTAAAAGCTTGCTGTGTGAGTTCTTCGTGTAAGTGCATTTCTTCAAGATCGTCAGCAGTCATCACAGCCAGAAACCAGAAAATATTCTCCCTCTATCTACACTCGCAGTTCATTCATCATTAGATACTATTCTGTTATAGACATTCGTGTGTGTGAGACATTTAAGCAGTGAATTTTCTTAGTGACCTTTAAAGACTTGTGTTTCAGTTTCGTGTAAATTCATTTCAAATACTTTTTCAGTATTCAATGTGCTTCGTGTCTCATTTTTATCTATGTCCTTTGTGTAATTTTCTGATCCTGCAGTAAGTACTTTTGTGTGCCAATTTTATTGTTTTGTGTGCAGTATAACATTGTTTTCCTGCCAGTTTCTCAGTGCAGTATTTGATTAACTCAATATTATTTCAGTGTTGTGATATTATTTCAGTGTTGTGCATTATTAATTCCCTGTCTTATATTTTCTCTCAGTGCATTCCCTTGTGTTTTTATGCAGTGTCTGTGCATAGTTCCTTATTGTTTATGCCCCAGTGTTCCTAGTTGCATATTTCATTTTCCTGTGTGCCATTCAGTGTGTCCCATTAATTTTTTGTGCCAGTATCTCACATGTTTTAGTTCAACAGACAGTTTACATTTTTGTGTCAACCTGTGCCTCATTTTTTTTTTAATTTTGAAGAACCTGTTTATTGAACATATCTCTTTATACATATTTTTTACATGCAAGATCTTATTGCATAAACTATCACATTCACTGACTGAATCTTATTGTGTTGTGTATTCTCCTGCAAAACTGTAAGTTTTTATCTTTATTTCAGTTTGTGTATTATTGTCTTTGTGTTGATCTTATCAATAATTCCTTGAACAAATTCACTCTTAACCTTCATATGTAAAGTAAAGTAATATTCATTATACTCATTTTCATTAGTTTTCTTAATTGAACTAAGAGTTAAAGTGTTCATTCTACTTGTGCCCAGTGCAACATTGCTTTAATTGATGCAGTAAATTGTTTATACAATACCATACATTGATTACACTTTAAAATTATTCTCCAGTAGTGATTTCTTGTTCTTGTTATTTTGCACACAGTATTGTGCACTTTATTCCATTTTACTCAGTGTTATCCTGACAAGTGGTAATAATTCAATGCAAGTTGTCAGCATCATAGTTAATTCTTCAGCCAGCAATGCATATTAAATTCTAGTGTCATTTTCTCTTAAGAAAATTTGTTTTTCCAGTATTTTTCCAGTTGCATACAATTTTTTTTATTGTAATTCCACTTTGCATTGATTTATTATTTCTCATCTAGTAATTTTGTTTGAATTCCAGTAGAGAGAGATCACTTTGCTGTTAATCCATACAGTATTCATATTGCCTTTTATTGCAATTTGTAAAGTAATTCCTTAAATTTTTACAGTCAAAATTCAGTGAGTTTTACCTTCTTATGCAGTGTACATTAGATGTTTAACCATTTTTGCATCTAATTCAATGAATTTGTTTAATTCCAATTTTAACTAATTGTGTACTGTGAATATTTTGCCATTCTCATTTTTACCTGACTTAGTTTTGTGCAATTCTCATTGCAAGTTTGTCTCACTTACCTCAAAGTAGTGTAGCTAATGACGGCATTCAGTCCCTTAGTGTCCAAACAATTCCTGCTGAAATTCATGATAGTCATTTACCGACTGCTAGACCTACCCAGCCACAGAGTCAATGTAGTTTTCTTCGTGATCCTGATAGTTCCTTATCAACTGAAAGACAGTATCTAGCTCTTGAGAAATGTGTTTGTTCTCACAGCTTGTATCAGAGAGTTATAACAGTGCTGCGGAATGTGAAGTTCAAATTCAGTCCTGATAGCTTTGTTCATTACGTATTAACGTAGCCGAGCGGTCAAGATACTAGTAAAACTGTCACTCCTGTCTGGAATCCAGTCATAATTGCACACAGGATAGTGTACTATCCCTGTGATGGCTCTTGTTCAAGTGGTAGTTCCTCTCCAGGGGACGCCCTGTTGAGTAAAGACTGTTTGAAATGAGTTATGCCATCTCTTGATGTCACATGCCGCCTACAGAAAGACGTCTCTGTAGCAGCTAGTGCTTACTAGAGTGTCTGTTGTTGTTGTGTTCCAGATAGTGATATTATCCCAGTTGACAGTAAGTCCTTTGCAGAGTAAAGTGTCGTGTGTCGAGTAATTATTACCTGCAGTAAGAGATAGTGAGAGCCGTTCTCCTTTGCTCATACTTTGTGTTATTGAGCTATCTATTTCACCCGGGGAGAGTCCTTCCACTCCACCGTGCCTGTTCATTCCTTCAGTAGGAAGTGATCCCAGTCCTTAGTTAAATAAAGAAAACTCAGTTTAAGAGATTAGTTGCATTTGCTAGCCGAGTCCTTACTAAGGCTGAACGCAATTATACAGTTACGCAAATCCAATGTAGTTCCTGATGCTTTATCGCGTCATTTCAGTGTAGTAACTGCCGATCCTCCATTTAGTGCTGAGGATGTAAAGACTGCTCAAAGAACAGACCCCTTGTGGTCTGGTGTGATTCGATTCCTGCTGCAGGAAGACCTTATTCTCTCTGTGAAGCCACCAGCACCCATCAGTGACTTTGTCATGAACCAAGAATTACTGTATCGCACTACCGAGCTGGGTAATCCTAGTAGAAGAGTATACCAGTTAGTAATTCCACAGTCACTAGTGAAAGTAGCCTTGCAGCTAGTTCACGATGTACCAGATATTGCACATCCTGGTATGGATCGTTCTGTGAAACAAGCCAGATTGAAATACTTTTGGCCGCGTATGTCCACTGATATTACTGAGTATGTTAAGAAATGTAGTGTCTGTATGAAACATAAAGGTAATGTTACTGGTCCTAATCCAATCCAAATCTTTCCTACTACTAGCGAGCCATGGGAAAGAGTTGCACTAGATCTGTTGACCAACTTCGAATGTTCCCTCAGTGGAAACAAACATCTGTGTGTGATGGTCGATCATTTCACCAAATATTGTGAGTTAGTTCCTATCCCAGATAAGACTGCCGAAACAGTAGCAAAAGCATTCAAGGAACGTATAATCTGCAGACATACCACTCCTAAGTCCCTCATAAAAGATAATGGAGGTGAATTTTGTAATGAGATCCTAGAAAACTTGTGTAAACTATACAAGATTACAAAATCAACCATTGTTCCGCACCATCCTGCCAGTAATGGGTTAGCAGAAAGGACTAATAAGAAAGTCCTTGACGTCTTGAGAGCTACCATCAATCCCAATAGTGTAACCTGGGATGAAGTCATTCCTGATGTTCAATGTGCCATAAATTCTGCTTTTAACGCTTCTATAGGTGATACCCCACACTATGCACTGTACGGTGTCGATAAGCGTTTGCCTTATGAGCTGTTATATTCTAATCCAAAACCGACTTACAATCCTGATGATTTCGTAGCAGTTCGTACCAGTCAAGCTCAAAGTGTTTTCAGACGAATTCGTGAAACACTTCATAAGTCAACAGCAGAATTTACTAGAGTAACTAATACTAGAGCCAAACCGACTAAAGTTCAAGTGGGTTCCAGAGTCATGTTGTTTAATTTTAACAAAACTTCAGCAATGCCAAAACTCGATCAAAAGTTTGTTGGTCCTTATAGAGTAGTCAAACATATTAATGGCAACAAGTAAAAAGTTAGAGAAATTAGTACGGGTCAGTTTAAAGAATCGCATTTAGATCATATGAAGTTAGTATGCGATGATGATGACGAAGTCCCTGACAATCAGACAAGTGAGACAGAATCTGATAATTCTCCTGTTGCTGTACCCTCTACCTCTAATGATCAGTCAGATCAACCTGAATGTCGTTATTCCCTACGTACACGACAAGTGTTAAGAAATCCTCAAGTATCATTTGTGGATACCAGTGTAGATCCTCCTCAATCAGAAGTTGAGTTACCTATTGTAACAGAGTTTGATCCACCCAGAGATGATAATTATACAGCCTATATCAATCTCACCCTAGCAGAGTTGGGGTTAAATGTAAATAACCTGTATAGATAAATATGTAGTAAGCGTTTAACTGTGTGTTATAATATCTACTTAGTATTACTCAAATTTTTTTTGTGTTCACGTTCTCTCCGAGTTCTGAGAATTAACAGTATAGATTTGAGTGCACCAGATCTACCTTGTCTGTTAATCACTACCTTCTTGTAAATATATTTCCTCAGAATTCGTAGATCACATGAAGACAGTTCGATCGAACAAATAATTTTTTTATTTATCTCTTTTATCATGATTTTCTTGAATGAGCTCATTTAGTTAATTCCTATGTATCATGATGCATCATATAGTAATGTAGATTGTTCTGTCACGATAATATCCATGTGAAGTATAATGTTCAACTGTTGTGTACTTTGACATTGTATAGAATCAGCTGAGAGTTGTTGCCTGTTGTCCTTAGTTTGTATAGTTGTATGTCGAGACACCATACATAGCATGCCCGAGCTGTACGGTTCGTATTTCTAACGGCTACACCACGGCTGTTCACGTGATCACCAACCTCTGCCCATGTAATCCTTCGATTAGCCAATCATAGGCCTGCCTTTTGAACGCCCCAGTGCCGTGCGGGCCTGGCAGCCAGTTCCATTCGGGTAGGCATAGCAGGCGGACATAGGCATAGGCTCTCAGCTCCCATATATCCAACGCCTCATTAAACGCTACCAAATCTATGCAAAGAACCCCACAACACAGTGGTTGTAACACTACCTGAGCATACCACTGGGGTTGTAACACTACCTGACCGTACCACTGGGATTGTAACACTACCTGAGCGTACCACTGTGGATGTAACACTACCTGAGCGTACCACTGGAGTTGTAACACTACCTGAGCGTACCACTGGGGTTGTAACACTACCTGAGCGTACCACTGGGATTGTAACACTACCTGAGCGTACCATTGGGGTTGTAACACTACCTGAGCGTACCACTGGGGTTGTAACACTACCTGAGCGTACCACTGGGGTTGTAACACTACCTGAGGTACCACTGAGGTTGTAACACTACCTGAGCGTACCACTGGGGTTGTAACACTACCTGAGCATACCACTGGGGTTGTAACACTACCTGAGCGTACCACTGGGGTTGTAACACTACCTGAGGTACCATTGTGGTTGTAACACTACCTGAGCGTACCACTGTGGTTGTAACACTACCTGAGCGTACCACTGGGGTTGTAACACTACCTGAGCGTACCACTGGGGTTGTAACACTACCTCAGGTACCATTGTAGTTGTAACACTACCTGAGCGTACCACTGGGGTTGCAACAATACCTGAGCGTACCACTGGGGTTGTAACACTACCTGAGCGTACCACTGGGGTTGTAACATTACCTGAGCGTACCACTGTGGTTGTAACACTACCTGAGCGTACCACTGGGGTTGTAACACTACCTGAGCGTACCACTGGGATTGTAACACTACCTGAGCGTACAACTGGGGTTGTAACACTACTTGAGCGTACCACTGGGGTTGTAACACTACCTGAGGTACCACTGGTGTTGTAATACTACCTGAGGTACTACTGGGGTTGTAACACTACCTGAGGTACTACTGGGGTTGTAACACTACTTGAGGTACTACTGGGGTTGTAACACTACCTTAGGTACCACTGGGGTTGTAACACTACCTGAGGTACCACTGGGGCTGAAATATGTAAAGCAGTTATGAACGAATTATCTACTCGACAAATTGACATTTCAAAAGTAGTATCCGTTACAACAGATGGTGCACCCAGCATGATTGGTAAGGTTACAACAGATGGTGCACCCAGCATGATTGGTAAGGTTACAACAGATGGTGCAACCAGCATGATTGGTAAGGTTACAACAGATGGTGCACCCAGCATGATTGGTAAGGTTACAACAGATGGTGCACCCAACATGATTGGTAAGGTTACAACAGATGGTGCACCTAGCATGATTGGTAAGGTTACAACAGATGGTGCACCCAACATGATTGGTAAGGTTACAACAGATGGTGCACCCAGCGTGATTGGTAAGGTTACAACAGATGGTGCACCCAACATGATTGGTAAGGTTACAACAGATGGTGCACCCAACATGATTGGTAAGGTTACAACAGATGGTGCACACAGCATGATTGGTAAGGTTACAACAGATGGTGCACCCAACATGATTGGTAAGGTTACAACAGATGGTGCACCCAGCGTGATTGGTAAGGTTACAACAGATGGTGCACCCAACATGATTGGTAAGGTTACAACAGATGGTGCACCCAACATGATTGGTAAGGTTACAACAGATGGTGCACCCAGCATGATTGGTAATGTTACAACAGATGGTGCACCCAACATGATTGGTAAGGTTACAACAGATGGTGCACCCAGCATGATTGGTAAGGTTACAATAGATGGTGCACCCAGCATGATTGGTAAGGTTACAACAGATGGTGCACCCAGCATGATTGGTAAGGTTACAACAGATGGTGCACCCAGCATGATTGGTAAGGTTACAACAGATGGTGCACCCAGCATGATTGGTAAGGTTACGACAGATGGTGCACCCAGCATGATTGGTAAGGTTACAACAGATGGTGCACCCAGCATGATTGGTAAGGTTACAACAGATGGTGCACCCAGCATGATTGGTAAGGTTACAACAGATGGTGCACCCAGCATGATTGGTAAGGTTACGACAGATGGTGTACTCAGCATGATTGGTAAGGTTACAACAGATGGTGCACCCAGCATGATTGGTAAGGTTACAACAGATGGTGCACCCAGCATGATTGGTAAGTTACACAGATGGTGACCAGCATGATTGGTAAGGTTACGACAGATGGTACCCAGCATGATTGGTAAGGTTACGACAGATGGTGCACCCAGCATGATTGGTAAGGTTACGACAGATGGTGTACCCAGCATGATTGGTAATGTTACGACAGATGGTGTACCTAGCATGATTGGTAAGGTTACAACAGATGGTGCACCCAGCATGATTGGTAAGGTTACAACAGATGGTGTACCCAGCATGATTGGTAAGGTTACGACAGATGGTGCACCCAGCATGATTGGTAAGGTTACGACAGATGGTGCACCCAGCATGATTGGTAAGGAAGCAGGATTTATAAATCTGTTTGCAGAAGAAGTTGGTCATCCAGTGATAGTCTTTCATTGCATCATACACGAAGAGGCTTTTGGGGAAAAGTTGGTCTAAAAGAACGTCAAGAAGTGATGCCAACAGTCACCAAGATTGTTAATTACATTTCTGCAGCCGCTTTGAATAAAAGACAATTTCAGAATTCATTGAAGGAGGTGGATTCTGTGTACAAAAGACTAATAATGTACAACAATGTTCGTTGGCTTAGTCGAGGTTTTGTTTTGAAACTATTTGTTGAATGTCTGGATGCGATAAATCTCTTTTTGAGTAACCAACAAGAGTCTTATAAAGAAATGTCTGATATCGTGTGGTTCTGTAAACGTGTTTTTTTTTTCAGATTTTTGCGAACATTTAAAGAATTTGAACATTAAGTTAAATTACAGGGCTCTGGTAAGACACTTGATGTTTGATTACATAAAGGCATTTGATATGAAGCTAGGGAATTTTAAGAGGGATATAGATAGTGAGAGGTTTAGATACTTTCCAAATCTGAAGAAATACATCAATGATCTCCCTAATGATGACAAACAGACAGCCAGTGTCTTCAAACACTATTTTTAATCATCAATGAGTCAACTGTTGAGCAGTTCTCTACAAGATTTGTTAAGTTCACAGAACTTGAAGTGACTGCAAAATTCATTAAGCTTCCAGACAGTATAAAACTGGAAGAACTAAACTTGCAGATGTTTTCATAGATAGATATGGATGATTTTGAAATCAGTTGATTGAATTTCAAAGTAGCTCAATTTGGAGACAGGAATTTTTACCTTAGAGCTAACTTGGAAAATATTGAGAAGGAGAGATTAGAGACGGGAGTAAGAGAGAGAAATGTGGAAAACGAGGCATTAAGGACTTGGAATAATATTCCACAAAATTTTGTCTGTGTGAAGAACCTTGCAACAACATTACTATCTGTTTTTCATCTACTTATTCTTGTGAATCATTGTTTTTATTGATGACCTTTGTTAAGTCTGGTACTAGTAGCTGCCTTACTGATGACACTAGTAGCAGCCTTACTGATGACACTAGTAGCAGCCTTACTGATGACACTAGTAGCAGCCTTACTGATGACACTAGTAGCAGCCTTACTGGTGACACTAGTAGCAGCCTTACTGATGACACTAGTAGCAGCCTTACTGATGACACTAGTAGCAGCCTTACTGATGACACTAGTAGCAGCCTTACTGATGACACTAGTAGCAGCCTTACTGATGACACTAGTAGCAGCCTTACTGATGACACTAGTAGCAGCCTTACTGATGACACTAGTAGCAGCCTTACTGATGGCACTAGTAGCAGCCTTACTGATGACACTAGTAGCAGCCTTACTGATGACACTAGTAGCAGCCTTACTGATGACACTAGTAGCAGCCTTACTGATGACACTAGTAGCAGCCTTACTGGTGACACTAGTAGCAGCCTTACTGATGACACTAGTAGCAGCCTTACTGATGACACTAGTAGCAGCCTTACTGATAACACTAGTAGCAGCCTTACTGATGACACTAGTAGCAGCCTTACTGATGACACTAGTAGCAGCCTTACTGATGACACTAGTAGCAGCCTTACTGATGACACTAGTAGCAGCCTTACTGATGACACTAGTAGCAGCCTTACTGATGACACTAGTAGCAGCCTTACTGATGACACTAGTAGCAGCCTTACTGATGACACTAGTAGCAGCCTTACTGATGACACTAGTAGCAGCCTTACTGATGACACTAGTAGCAGCCTTACTGATGACACTAGTAGCAGCCTTACTGATGACACTAGTAGCAGCCTTACTGATGACACTAGTAGCAGCCTTACTGATGACACTAGTAGCAGCCTTACTGATGACACTAGTAGCAGCCTTACTGATGACACTAGTAGCAGCCTTACTGATGACACTAGTAGCAGCCTTACTGATGACACTAGTAGCAGCCTTACTGATGACACTAGTAGCAGCCTTACTGATGACACTAGTAACAGCCTTACTGATGACACTAGTAGCAGCCTTACTGATGACACTAGTAACAGCCTTACTGATGACACTAGTAGCAGCCTTACTGATGACACTAGTAGCAGCCTTACTGATGACACTAGTAGCAGCCTTACTGATGACACTAGTAGCAGCCTTACTGATGACACTAGTAGCAGCCTACTGATGACACTAGTAGCAGCCTTACTGATGACACTAGTAGCAGCCTTACTGATGACACTAGTAGCAGCCTTACTGATGACACTAGTAGCAGCCTTACTGATGACACTAGTAGCAGCCTTACTGATGACACTAGTAGCAGCCTTACTGGTGACACTAGCGCTGCATATCTCTCAAGGTTACAAAATATAAGACTGATATACATTATCTGTCATCAATGATGCACCACCACAAGTCATCAGTGATGCACCACCACAAGTCATCAGTGATGCACCACCACAAGTCATCAGTGATGCACCACCACAAGTCATCAGTGATGCACCACCACAAGTCATCAGTGATGCACCACCACAAGTCTCATTGATGATAAATAAATAAAAGGTCCACAATTTTTCTCTCTCAAGTTTTGATTGGAAGTTTTCTGCTAAAATGGTAAATATTCTCTTCTGTTTAACATAATATGTAGTTTTGTAGGTAAAATAATTATACTGTATTTTCTCATTCTTAAGGGATTAAAAATCAGTAAAAGAATATCTTTAATTTTATATACTTTTGTTGTGTTTTAGTCAAGTTAAACAATTATGTCATTGAGAATTATAATGTATTGGAAAAACATGAACAACATAATTGATCTAATAAATAGATCAAATTATTGTTTACTCTTTTGCTGATGCTAAAAATAGCGTTTTTAAATCGTGTGGATGTATATCACAGCAAGAAATACATTTAAAGGCTGTTAAAAATTATCCACACTATCAACAGGGAAGAGAGACCTTTAAGTAAAAATTCCGTCACAATATTTTCCATTCATTCAATATCATGGTTTACAATATCATGGTTTACAATATCATGGTTTACAATATCATGGTTTACAATATCATGGTTTACAATATCATGGTTTACAATATCATGGTTTACAATATCATGGTTTACAATATCATGGTTTACAATATCATGGTTTACAATATCATGGTTTACAATATCATGGTTTACAATATCATGGTTTACAATATCATGGTTTACAATATCATGGTTTACAATATCATGGTTTACAATATCATGGTTTACAATATCATGGTTTACAATATCATGGTTTACAATATCATGGTTTACAATATCATGGTTTACAATATCATGGTTTACAATATCATGGTTTACAATATCATGGTTTACAATATCATGGTTTACAATATCATGGTTTACAATATCATGGTTTACAATATCATGGTTTACAATATCATGGTTTACAATATTCTCTGATTTTACCGATACGGTGATTTTTTATTATTTGAAAATTTTGTCACAATACTTAAAGACACCAAATAATATGTTCCCATAAATTTTAGTTTGGCACGTGAGAAGATTTTGTATCAAAGATTTGGCTGAATTTGGCCCACACACTTAAAAAGGTTGCCCACCCCTGGCCTAGACTTAAAGATAGGAGCTGTATAACCCTAGTGGTTTTAGAGCTTTTTTTAATTCTAATAATAATAATTTGAGCTAGTGTTAAGGTTGTAGAGTATAATATAAAGCAAAGTAACAGTAATAACATGCATTCGCTCCAATTCCCAGGCAACAACAATGACAACAACAACACACAGCTATAGACACCACAATAATAGATGATTTAACATAACATATTATTTAATCCTCTCTGTGCTCCCAACACCATATATTCATCCTTTTCTAAATAACAGTACATAATCTTCTCAGGTGGTATTGTTGCGATAAAAAGATTAGCTCATCATCCCAAAATTACTTATAAATCCAACCTATCCGCAGGTTTGACTACTCTTCTGGGATGCCTGAGATATAGAGGGTCATCATTGTCCTGAGGTGCAACCTCTCCTCTCACATCAAATCTTCCGGGAAGGTCTTCCTGCATGTTAACCTGATGCTTAAGTATACTACCACTATTATCTATTGTGGGCAGTTCTTCTGACAATAAAGGTGCCCTGTTCCTATACTGGCCAGGAAATAGCACCCCACTCCTTACAGCTTCTGGTACTGTTGGAATCAGTATTTGCTCTCCATCACTCCTTGGCACGAGTTGATCTGTATGTCTTTTCTAAATTATATTACTAAAGCCTTTAACTTGTACTTGGTAATTCCTAATTCCTACTACCTCCATTATCTTCCTTCTACCCAAGGGGCACCTTTTCCAAAATTTCTGACATACACAACATCAACTTGAAATTGGTTCACCTCCCTTAAGGTCACCAGCCGGCATGTTAGATAATGACTTGTCTTCCCTAACATGGGTTTTGACAGCCGCTACTGGGACTTTAAAATTCCTATTAAACATCATTTCTACTGGTGTCTTGCTAATGGAGGAATGAAGTTTTTCTATGGTTATATAACACCGACACAGTTTGGTATTTAAAGATCCTCTTGTAAATTTGTTCAATCCTTCCTTTAATGTCCTTACTGCCCTCTCTGTCAGACCATTTAATGATGGATGGTATGAGGCTGAAGTAATATGTTCAATACTATTCTTAACAAAGAAGGCTTCCAGTTCTTGTGATACAAAATATGCAGCATTATCTGACACAACTATGTTTGG
>WNWK01021216.1:0-34417 GCA_009830355.1 Cherax destructor | reverse complement strand
AAAAGAGAGGGCGGCCGGATATCAGCCACAAAGCATCCGCCTTTGGTCACCCCCCCGGGAAATCCAAAAGGGGTGGCCTCCAGAGATACACCCGTCGCCCGAAAGATACCCAAGGCCCCCCCGGGTGACCGGGAGGGGGATGGGGAAATCCCCAGGCGATCAGTTTTCCAGGCAAACTACACCACCGCCAAGGACCTCAACGGAATGGGATGGACCACGATCCCTTTCCCCCCTACCTGGAACTAAAAATGCCTGAGGAGAAAAAGCTCCCAGGGAAAACTGGGAAGGAACAAAAAGGGAGGGATGAGGGGGAAAAGGGGAAAAAAGGGAGGATGGAGGAGATGGGATAGGGAAGGGGGTTTTGGGGGGTAATTAGGTTCGGTCTGAGGAAAAAGACCAAAAGGTCCAATTCCTCAGACCGATAGCCTCTTTACCTCGTCAAGGAGCCCCCCTTAAAGAGGTTCTAGAACAAAGCTAAAAATACAGTCACCTTTATTACATTTTTTGCTACTGTATAGTAGAATTTTGTTATTTTCGTGTTACTGTTACAGTGTATGCTCATGGTCAAACGCATTTAATGGCTTAAAATAGAAAATATAATAAAACATATTTAACCTGATGATATAAAAACTGGCTTAAAAACAAAGTTATAGAAAGCTATGACTTGTGGTATCCACCTATGCTAATCAGATACAGTAGTACCCCGGATTTCGTACAGCTCCCACCTCGAACAATTATGCAAGTGTATTTTTGGGGGTCTGAAACGGACTAATATAATTTACATTCGTCCTTATGGGAACAAATTCGTTCAATAACGGCACTCGAACAGCCTTCTGGAACGAATTATGTATTGACGAAATCCAGGGTACCACTGTATTTTATTTCCAGTTTTGTTAATGCATACAGTAATTGTACTGTCTTTTCTACCATCCTTCTTTTCACAGCTTTAGTGTGTATCTTCTAGTTCTTCCAATTAGATTTATCTATCTGTACTTTTATAACCTTTATTAAATACAGTAGTTACCTCCTATCTACTAATCAAATCTTTTGTTCTTTTTTTTTTCTTAATCTGCAGTTCACATTTTTTAAATGAAGAATTCATTTGGTTTATACATTGTCTGAAAATATTTTTATGTTTCTTCAGGTATGGAAACTATACTGCAGCCACATGTTCAAGTTCAGCCCCAATTTATATTTGATTTTTTTTGTGTATTTCTTCTTTCACATACAGTGTGACACCAGTCTTAGGTTAGGTTAGGTAAGGTTCGTCAGGAAACAGGACAAGTGTTTTCTGACGCGGGTCTTAGTCAGATGATGACCCGCCGTTGGAGCTTACTTACCTACTGACCAGGGATATTTCAGTCATCAGAACTTCAATATAGCAACTCAATGTGTATAAAAAAAAAAAAAGTTCCTTACCTCAATATACTCTCCAGGAACCTGAGACACTATTGACAATATTATTTGAAACTCATCACTATTAAACAATTGACACATCTCTAACCCATAGTTCTGTCATATTTACATTTTAACACATGCAATTAGTTTGCCTCCACTATTTCCTAACTGGTGCATTTCACTCACACTCTGCAATTACACAACAGGTTCATCCTAACTCTGACATGTGAAGTTTTACCATTAGCTGCTATTTAAAATCTGAGATGCAGAACATTATTACGTACAATTTAAAGTCTTTATCCAGGATATATGAAAGGAGTACTCATCATAAGCTCAAAAATATAAAATATGTTGTATGTACATATCTGGTGCTTAAAAGCTAGCTGAACTCTATTATTATTATAATCAAATAAAAGCACTAAACCACAGGGGTCATACAGCTAGCTGAACTCTAACTTGATAAGATAAACAAATTTTGCGTGTACGTATATTGCACCTTTATACAGGCTGCCACAGATAGTCTTAGCATTGACCATGGGATCTGCATGTGTGTGTCTGTCCATCAGAAGGATCTACATTAATATTAATGATAACAGTTATTAAGAACACTCGACATAACCAGGGGCAGTCTCTACATGTAGTACAGTGGACCCTTGGTTTTCGTTCACCTCCAAACTCGGACAATTATGTAAATGTATTTTTGTAAGAGCTTTTGTAAGTGTATTTTTGGGGTTCTGAAACGACTAATCTAATTTACATTTGTCCTTATGGGAACAAATTCGTTCGGTAATGGCACTCAAACAGCATTCTGGAAAGAATTTTCAACGAAAACCGAGGGTCCACTGTAACTATAATATTGTACAACATGAAATAAGAGTAAAAATAAATCTGCCACAGAAAATGAGTACAAAGAAGAAATATGTACCATTTTAAACAATTTACAACATATAACTGTTTCTATTTACACTATCCATAAGTCTATTATATTAGCCCACAGGACTCCCATGCAGAACTGCCCTATAATCCATCTCATTGTTATAGTCGACCATGAGAGACTTTCCTGTGATTTCTTCTACACCTCTGACTTGATTCCCTCCAATACACTTTTATGACCATTCTGTCCTCTAACCCCCACTAAGTACAGTACCATACTGTACTTCAGTGTCTAGTCTTTTATTGAGCAATGTTTGCACAACACATCTCATCCATGTCTCCCCCAAAGTCTTTGCACTGAAAATAATATTTAAAATTTCATTTATTCTACAAATTTTACAAACCCATTAACTTTCACAATGTATCTGGTTGAACCCCCTAATTTTGTAGGCCTCCTAAGTCATGCATTCAAATTTTTTTATTATTATTATTAACACATCGGCCATCTCCCACCAAGGCAGGGTGGCCTGAAAAAGAAAAACTTTCATCATTCACTCCATCACTGTCTTGCCAGAGGTGTGCTTACACTACAGTTATAAAACTGCAACATTAACACCCCTCTTTCAAAGTGCAGACACTGTACTTCCCATCTAAAGGACTTAAGTCTGGCCTGCCGGTTTCCCTGAATCCCTTCATAAATGTTACCTTGCTCACACTCCAACAGAAAGTCGAGTCCTAAAAACCATTTCTCTCCATTCGCTCCTAACACACTCACACATGCTTGCTCACACACACAACCTCCTTTACCCCCTCCCTCCAACCTTTCCTAGGCCGACACCTACCCCACCTTCCCTCCACTACAGATTTATGCACTCTCGAAGTCATTCTATTTCCTTACATCCTCTTTACATGTCCGAACCACCTCAACAACTACTCCTCAGCCCTCTGGATAATAGTTTTGGTAACCCCGCACCTCATCTTAATTTCCAAACTACGAATTCTCTGCATTATATTCACACCACACATTGCCCTCAGACATGACATCTCTACTGCCTCCAGCCTTCTCCTTGTTGCAACATTCACCACCCATGTTTCACACCCATATAAGAGTACAGTGGACCCCCGGAGTTCGTACTGCTCCAAACTCGAACAATTATGTAAGTGTATTTTTCTAAGTGCTTTTGTAAGTGTATTTTTGGGGGTCAAAAAGAACTAATCTAATTTACATTATTCCTTATGGGTACAAATTCATTCGGTAACGGCACTTGAGCAGCATTCTGGAACGAATTAATGACGAACTCTGGGGGTCCACTGTATTGGTATAACTATACTCTCATACATTCCCCTCTTTTCTTCCATGGACAAAGTTCTTTGTCTCCACAGACTCCTAAGTGCACCACTCACCTTTTTCCCCTCATCAATTCTATGATTCACCTCATCTTTCATAGACCCATCTACTGACACATCAAAATTATCCAACAATTTTACTGAAGAGCGTCTTGTCAAAAGCTTCAATTATTCCCAAGTTTCTTCACAGTGCCCATTTTTTTGCCCTGGTGCACAACTTACAATTTGAAATACTATATCCATAAGATTTTGTTCAAATATGCTCAAAGGATTTCTCAAGCATAAATCTCTCTTTTCTGAGACTTGTTATTACTGTCAATGTTAACAAGATTAGAGCAATACTTAAAGGAGAATGCCTCTGAAATACAACATGAGCCCAAATTTGCAATAAAATTTATTGTTGCCAAATGTATTCCCTGCAAATTTGGGAAGTGTGATTGTACTATTATGGTACTTCCATACCTTGTCACATGCCACCTTGTAGCTCACTATTTTCCCACACCTTTATTGAATGCAGTGTTTAAAATTACTAGTAGGTGTAAACATGAGTGCTTTCAAAATTTCAATAAAAAGTTCAAGAACCACAGCAAAGATTCATTCGTTACTCAGGGACTGGAACAATATTTACAAGTCAACTTGGTATTTGGTCTGGAGTTGCTACCACAGGAATGTACACCTCCCACACTTGGATGGATACTTGTGAACAAGTTGGGAATTCATGACAGGCTGGTAGGAATACTGGTAAATTCCAGACACTAGCTTAAAATCAAATTAGAAACCTAACACTGTCTCCATCTATAAAATATGGGATGCCTAGTAAGAATTGAATAATGACTGTTTAAGTGATGAAATACAGGTTAAATAATACCTATACAGTGGACCCTCGGTTTTCGTTCACCTCCAAACTCGAACAATTATGTAAGTGTATTTTCCTAAGTGCTTTTGTAAATGTATTTTAGGTCTGAAATGACTAATCCAATTTACATTTGTTCTTATGGGAACAAATTCGTTTGGTAACGGCACTCAAACAGCATTCTGGAAAGAATTTTCAACGAAAACCGAAGGTCCACTGTACTACATTGTAAGAACAGTCACATGTACACACCTGTTGTGTCTAATCCACCCATAACTTCAACATGTGAAATTAATAGAAGTATTGGGTATAGATGGACAGACACTCACAAATACAAGTAATACACATGTCCAGATTTTGAAATGTAAGCTTGACAAAAACATTAATACAAGTGCCAAGGGTTTGTGATTTACCTCAAGAGTATCTTACTTATACCCAAATTATTACATGAATAAGAATTCACTTTAGTTATCTGGAAGCTTTCCTGGATGGTATGTATATCAAATGTATGAAATAAAGAGGATGTAACCAAGATACAAAGGCATACTATCAACAGTAATGAAAAAACATAGGTGTGAAGAAATCTTTTTATCTTGCAATGTTTTGTCCTGTGTGGAGTTCTACATACAGAAACATGTCAATAAAAGCTTGTTGATCACCTGTCATTTCTTCAGAATGTGAACAAATAAGTGAATTTTTAACAAAAGATTTAATATAAAGTTGTGTGAAAGCCAAACTGTTTACTGTACTAAACCATTAATAACATATTTGACTACTGACTGTAATGTCAAATATCAGGTTACTCTGATTTACCATTATTGATCTTAAACTATGTTTTTGGCCAGTGAAAATCAAGGCACAGTTTTAATTATACTTTAAATAAAGATGCAGAGTGTATAGTTACAAGAAGCTGGTATTGCTGTCCAGAACACTAATTTTCTAAAACAATTTATCATATATGATGTACAATCACTGAAACATTCGAGAGCTCTAAATTTTGTGTATGGATTTCTGATACCAGCTGCTTGTATACAAAGAAATAAAGTTATCATTACATATTTATTCTTTTTTCCTGCAAACAGAAGCAAAAATATGGCCATATTATGTATTTTTAAAAGAATTAGCTAAATCTGTAAGGTTATGGTGGCACACCTACATTTTTCAGGATTAGATAAAAAAAAATAATCCCAATGGCATACTGCCAACAATAGCGAAGCGAAGAGACATGTTGCAGAAAAAGTTTGTACACGTACTGGGAACAACATCTCACTCTACCCACAGCAAAAAGTTGGCCCAATAAAAAAAATTTCTGCAGTATGTCTTATCTTCAAGATTAAATAAAAACTTGAGAATAAGTAAACCCTCGATTTAAAGGACTAATAAGGGACAGTGGGTGGCTGGTAGTGGCATTTGTGGTGGATAGAGCTGAGAATGTTTTGACATGATCGTAATAACAATGGACACCTCTGTAACCAACAAATTATGTCTGTTCTTTCCAAATTAACTGTCTCAGCAGATTTTGTCCTGTATTTCCAAAGTCAGTTAAATTATAGTCAGATAAATCAAGGATTTACTTTACTTATACATTAAGACAGCTTTTTAAGAGACCAGTCAAACTACACTCATACAACTTAATGATTCTATTTATCGTATACAACTAGGTTTAACCCTTTCAGGGTCGGTGCCGTACATGTACGGCTTGAGAGCCAGGGTCGGTGCCGTACGTATATGCCAAAATTCTAGAGCCTTCAAATCGAGTGGAAGAAAGATGTAGGCCTACATATGAAAGAATGGGTCTGCGTGGTCAGTGTGCGCAGTATAAAAAAAATTCTGCAGCACGCAGTGCATGAGAAAAAAAAAAACTGACCATGTTTTTGGTTTAAAACAGCGACTTTGCAGAGTAATTTTGTATTGTATTTTTGGTTGTATTCTTATTTTCTTGGTCTCATTTGATAGAATGGAAGATATATTACAGAAATAGAGATGATTTTGATTGGTTTCACGATGAAAAGTACCTTGAAATTGAGCTAAAGGTAGCGGAAATATTAGAGTTTTGCTGATGTTCAAGAGTAAACAAATCATGCCACGCATCCAGTACACGTCAACAATTGAGTCTAATATTCTTTCACAAGTGTGCTGATATTATTTGTACCATTTTTACAATAATGCAGTAGTCTGCATAACAATAAATCTATTTTTTGTGGGAATAAAAATTCAAAACGGAAAGCAAGATACTATAAGAGGGGACTGGAGACGTGACTAATGAACAGAGAAAATGTTCTTTTAGTGCCAGGAATGTCTGTCTTGTTTATTCTGGACCCTATTTTGATATTGGTATCTTGAAATTTGTATGAAATTGGCCAAATTGCCAAATTCTGACCACTTTATTGGGTAGTTGAAATCGGAAAATGGATGGTTTCTTGTATTCAATCGATAGAACAAATGGAGTTCTAGCGAAATAGCTATGATTTTAGTCGACCGGAACAATGGAATTGGCCAAAAATAGGGCTCAAAGTGGGCGAAATCGCTGATGCGTAAATATCGCTGATATTGCTAACTTCATGAGAGCGTAATTTCGTAAGTTTTCCATCAAATTTTGTACTTTTGGTGTCATTACCATCGGGAAAAGATTCTCTATCATTTCATAAGAAAAAATAATTTATTTTCTTTTGGAAATTTTTCAACCCTGAGAGCAAGTTCAGGATCGGGGGTCTCGACCCTGAAAGGGTTAAGGAGACGTCCTGATATCAATAATTTTTTTTTAATTTATATTGATGCTGTATATTCTACATTAACTAAACTTTTTGTCATCACTTTTTTGCATTTTTTTCTGATAGCAATGATCAATGGTTTACAATAATAGTCTCACTCAAAATAGTCACATGTTGTGTATGGTGTAATCGATGGTGTTTTCATGGTTAAATTACTATGGATAGTTTGTTACTTTACTAGCAAGTGAGGTGGCATGAAAAGTCAGGTACAGTATCACTAGGTTTACCCTTTAAAACTTTTCCTAAATTTGTTCTCCATCTTTTCCTGAGAAGTGTTTCTCCAACCCATGAAAGTTGGACATGGCTTACTGTTACATGTGTTGTCATAGTTCCTACACCAACTGACAAAATTAGGTACACAATTTAAACACTGCTGCTGTTGTATGACTTACTTAAACTGTTGTCGTGGTTCCTACACAAACTGACAAAGTTAGATATGCAAGTCAAACATTGCTGCTGTTGTATATCCAGTACTTGTACAAGAACAAATTAACTTTTGTTACAGCATTCAAGTGTTGGGATCCAATCAAGAAAAGCTGAATAAGAAAAATTCCTTTACTAGCTATAACTACAAATATTTACATAAATTTGTGAAAGGCACTGAAGACTAAAAATCATGTGTTGTTTTCACTGACACTTGACAGCCTGGTTGAAGCTATATCTATATATATATATATATATTACAGCATATGTACTGTATTGCACATTAATCATGGTCTTGAATGGTATACAGTACACCAAAAATATACTGGTACTATATTTTTTGTTTGCATGTGAATTAATCTAGTGGATGCTCTATTTTCTGATATTCAATAAACAAGATTACCATTACTAGTATTTACCAGTACAGTGGACCCCCGGATTTTGTACTGCTCCCAACTTGAACAATTATGTAAGTGTATTTTTTAAGTGCTTTTGTAAGTGTATTTTTGGGGGTCTGAAACGGACTAATCTAATTTACATTCATCCTTATGGGAACAAATTCGTTCGGTAACGGCACTCGAACAGCCTTCTGGAAAGAATTACTGACGAAATCCAGGGGTCCACTGTATTAATATTATCATTATTATTATTGTTATTATCACACTTAGGGGAGAGAACCAAACCCCCATAGAGGTCATACAGTGCCTGGGAAATGAGAGGCAATAAGATATGATTTGAAAAATGGGAGAATGAGTTTAATTTCTTGGATCAAGAGCCCCTCCCAATATCTAGAAACCTCTCTTGAGGAGTCACCGTAGCAGAATCAGTTAAACCGATCATTTTCCAGTTTGGACAATGACCCCTCATTCACCTAAAGACAAGTCTGATGAACAAATTATTTACCAAAGTTTCCAGATAGATTTTATATACCAGTTTATTTTATCAACCTGTCTTCAATATAAGCAATTCATTTCCAAAAACCTTTACCAATCTAATTTGTAAACACTCTGCAACAATACAAAATTATTTTTGGTAAGGTTTGATTATTTGAATCCAAATTATCCAAAGCAGGTGTATAGTTAATTAACAACCAAATTAAACAAATGGAATGGTAACATCTGTCATATGGTGATGCAGCAGAGTCAACTGTGAATATATGGCTATAAAGTTGAGGATGTTGCAGTTTGAAGAGCCATCTGAACTGTGATGTCAGAATGCTTCTGGTAAGACAGCAACTGAATGAATGATGGGGAATGTGTTACCTTATTTATATGGGTCACTCTACCTCGGTGGGAAATGGCTAGTTTTTTTTTTTAATGGCTGTAAGCCATTTAAAAAATGGTATTACAGTATAAAGAAAGTACAGTGGACCCCCGGCTAACGATCACCCCGGAAATCACACAATTATGTAAGTATAATATTGTAAGTGCTTGTGGAAGTGTATTTTTGGGGGTCTGAAATAGACTAACCTACGTGACATTATTTCTTAAGGAAGTAAATTCGTTCGGTAATGGCACTTGAGCAGGCTTCTGCAATGAATTTTGATCGTTAGCCGGGGGTCCACTGTATAGCAAAATACCTTTTATTTATTAACAAATTTTACCCAACAGAGGGTTTATCATGTACCGCACTTGATAAAACACCTAGTGGGCAAAACCTTTTATAAAAAAAAGATTCTTCTTTGCTGTAAATGCATTTATACTAATAGTTAATTTATTATGTAGTGTGTGAAAGGGCAGGTTTATCATGCAATCTTCAACAATACTGTACAGTATCACAATAAGAGCTAGTTCTGCACTTGAGTCTTTTTCTCATTTCTGTGCTTACCGAATAAACATATTATTAAAACTATTAGGGTGGGAGTAGAAAATACCATACATGTCCTCACGCAGAAAGCTCTGAAAGTTGTCTTTAAAATTGTAAATGCCAACAATCACAAATTAAGGAAAAATCCCCCTCTAGTAACACTACGGAGTGTTTACTCTGTGCTATGTATACAATGTGATTTAGTATACATAGGAAACTGGGAAATCTCTTAAGTCTCATCTGAAACAACACAAGTATTGATCATGTAGTTAGTAGGTATCAGGCTTGGAAGTTCTTAGCTTGTAATTGTTATGAGAGATGCAATACCTATAATTTGGATCATGACATTATCTGCTATGATGTTCAATATGCATTAAATGTCTAGGATTATTGAAGCTAAGCACCTTTTTTTTTTTCTATGCAAAATGTGGGTCAGTGTATAGAGAACACATCCTTGACTACAAAAGTTTGAATTGTAAGCAGTATTATGTAACAAATCTATTGGATATTTTTAGGCTTTTTCATCTTCCTAAATGTGGCTCACTTTTGTTTGTAAGCATTTGCACTGTTATACATATTATAGTGTATTCACAAAAAATACTAAACCTGTATGGGCTATTCAGTGCTGAATGGCAGAAGTGCTAACATCAAGGAAAAGAAATGTGAAGGGCAAGCTCATGAGCTAAAGTCAATGCAATAAGTCAGTTTCTAAAAAAAAAAAAAAAAAAAGACAATACTATATATAGCCAGGACAAGTCAGAAATACCCTGGACTTAGGAGAGGAAGTTGATAATTATGTTTCAATTGTTCTGGACCACTGTCAAGTCACAACTGGGCAAGAAAAAGCAGAGAGGACTACAAGACAGGTTGGGAGGAGAGAGGGGAAACCAAGGGAGTGCAGAGGCAGCAGTGGTGGCGACAGTGACAAGAACAGTGGCAACAGTAGTAATAGAAATGAAGCACTAATAGTAGTAGTAGTAGTAGTACTAGTGGTAGAAATAATGCTGAAGAGAGCAGCATTAGTGAAAGAATTACTAGTAGTAGTACCAGTAGTAGTACGGTAACTGAACAGAGTAATAAGAGTAAATTCATCTCAAGGTGATCAAAGTACCTTAGCACTCTTAACACCTGTACCCAAGGGGCACATGAGCACTGCAGTAGGTAAACTGGCCAATGAAAGGAAAGGAAAGGAGCAAGAAAGGGAAAAGTCAGAGGAAAGGAAAAGCAAAGAAATACAAAAGGCAGGTCAAGAGGAATGGAAATGAGGTAGCAAGAATCAGGTCAAATCACAATTATTCAGAAGATGAGAGTATTTGGCAATATATTGAGAAAGGTAGGCATTTATCAAAACAAAGCCAAGACCGAGGTTCATGTTAAGAATGCTGTGTATAAGGGATGATTCAACAAGACAGCCTTTGTGAAGGAAAGAAGGGTACACAGCTTTAGCAGAGGGCCAGTTAATAGGTTAGCTGTGATATCTAAACATGACAGCAAAGAGCACTGTTACTGTCAGCAAAGTAAACACTTCTCTTGTGCTCCTTAAATGTCAGAAAGAGAGAGAACAGTTTAACCAAAGTACTGCCTTACCGACACTAACAGTGCTTCCTCTCCTAAGTGTAGGTTATTTATGAAGTCAGTTTCTGTTATGAAGGCAGAGAGAGTATTTGAATTGAAGGTAGTACTTTTTGAGGGAAAGACTGCCAAAGTGAGGGCATCAAAACATTGAAGGAGAGGTTGGAAATGAGGTCGCAGCGCTGTATAACCCCTGTGGTTTAGCGCTTCTATTTGATTATAATAATAATGGAAATGAGGTCTGTGTGAACCTTGAAAAACAGGACACTCAAAAATGGTTAGATGTCAGCTAGACCTGACAATTATTGCACAGATGTGCTGAAATAAAAAAAAATCTGCACTAAAGGTGAAACCATCAGAGGTAAGAGCAAGACTATCAGGGTATTTAAGAAATTTTGAAATGATGACATACTCAGATGAAGGGCACATGGATCAAACATGAACAAGAATTGCAGTTCCACTGCTCAAGACATTAGGATACGAGTCAACAGATTTTTAAGAGTATAACTAAAGAAAACTGGGTGATCAATAACTGAAGTGTTTCTAGACTCTTAAAATTCTAATCAACATGATTGCAAACAAATAACAGAACAGGTGGTTTGAGCCCATGGAAATAAGTTTCAGGACTTGCCTGCCATGGGTATGAGTCCCACCCATTCTGTGATTTGAAGTATTTTTAGATTATTTTTTTTTTTTTAACATACCAGTTATCACCCACCAAGTAAGGGTGACTGGGTGCTGACATTACAGTTAAAAACTACAAATATCCCCACCCCTCTTCAGAGTGAAGGCACTGTACTTCCCACTTCCAAGACTCAAGTCTGACTAACCAGTTTCCTTGAATCCCTTCATAAATGTTACCTTGCTCACACTCCAATAGCATGTCGAGTCAAAAAAATCACTGCCTCCACTCACTCCTATCCATTGGACTGGACTGGAAAATCAATGAAAACCAGGGAAATCAGGAAGTAATAGTAAAGCATATGATACATGAAGAGATCCATGTGTAAGGGTAGACAAAACACCAATTAGTAATATGGATGCTGACAAGAGAAGCCAAAGGAAAGAAATTAAAAAACAATGAAACCACAGCCATGGAAGTTGTAGCCTCCCTACTAAAGTTATTCACTCAGAGGAAAAATTACTCCTAAGCACCTCCACATTTTTACAAGCAATAAGGCATTAGCTTCAACAAAAACAGCACTGCTTTCCAGTCTCTACCTCAGACACATCATGGACAACATTTAAAATAGCAAATAGTTAGTAACAGACAGTAGGTAGGTGCAGATGACCAAGTACTGGCAGCAGTGCAAAATAAGCAGAAAGAACTCTTCTGAGATTTAATCTTTCAACAATGTCAGCGGTAGAAACAGAGGTTTAGTGTCCTCTTTCATTGGGTATCAGAGGATGAGAAAACACAGAATTTACACCTCAACCACCAAACTGGGGAAAATAAAGGCTCTGAGAAGGACTGGAGCTGAAGATTGAGAGATAATGTACACCACTAGATGTGTACAAAGAAAGGACAATGAGATGATTGCACACAGTATAACACAGGCAGGTAGAACCATTCCAAGGTCTGTCTTCTGACCCACACTGGCTGAGGCTGTGTGCCCCCCAATGTTGGGTGCTGATGGATATCTGCTTCCACCACGGTATACTAGGGGCTTGAGTGTTATGAGAAAGACCAGCCGTTGACGATAGGAAAGATAACACACTAAGGGTGTCTGAAGAAAGGGTATGGAATATTTTGGCCCTACCTTTTTTTTTATTGCAGTTCTATATATGAATTTCTTAATATCCTAATATAGCCCTAACCACCTTAGGTCAGACACTGCAACATCATGGAATCTTGATTCTGAGGACATGTACATAACCTTCTTCACGGCTACGACTACTACTACAACTAACCCATCTCTTTGGGTATAACCTACTTCCACTGGGGAATCCTGTCTACCAGTGACTATGCCCTCGTCTGCTACCCGTCCCTATCAGCTGTCGCCTATTTAAGGTCAAGCCTCCTTACCTGTTCTTCAGAATCTCCACACTTACGGTGCTGAACACACCAACTCCAAGGCCGAGGGACTGATTACCTCATCTTTTGTATATACTAGTTCTACTCTCTTCAAATTATGTCCTAGAATTTTGTATTGATAAAGCCACTGGATGGCGAAACGTCTACTATAAAGATACCCAGATGTTGCACATGTGTCTTAATTTCACCTTAGGTCAGATAATCAAGCATCCACTGTATTCTAAACCGGCTCAAAGTCTGAAATAGTGTAATATCAGTTTAATCAAATACAGTGGTCCCTCGGTTTTCGCCGAAACTTCGTTCCAGAATGCTGCTCAAGTGCCATTACCGAACGAATTTACTTCCTTAAGAAATAATGTCACGTAGGTTAGTCTATTTCAGACCCCCAAAAATACACTTGCAACAGCACTTACGAAAATACACTTACATAAATGTTCGAGTTTGGAGATGCACGAAAACCGAGGGACCACTGTACACAAGAAGGAAGTCAATTGCATTCTCTAGAATTTTGAAGCCAAAAGTGTACAGTGGAACCTCAGTTTTCGTATGCCCCAGTTTTCATAGGATTCGGTTTTCGATGACTTTTTTCGTCAAAATTTTGTCCCAGTTTTCGTACATCCGCTCGGCTTTCGTAGAGTTGAAAATGGTCCACTCAAGCACCCACACAAAGCATCCCATGTGTTCGTGACTCAGTCTGCCTTTGTATCTCGTTGAGTAAGCATCACCCTGCACATTCATCCGAAACATTTCGTAATAACCCATTGTTTTTTGTGCTTGTTTATTGAGTGCAACTGCTAAATAAGCTACCATGGGGCCGCAGCTGAGGAAATTGCATCAGAGGAGGAGGAAGAGAGAGGGAAGAATGTGCCTTCTTCAGTGATTAAGGACATGTGTGCAAAGTGGAGCGAGTTGCAAAGTTTTGTGGAAAAATATCACTCTAACAAAGCTGTTGCAAGCCGTGTCTGCAACATGTTCAATGACAATGCCTTGTCCCATTTTAGGCAAATCTTAAAGAGATGCCAGAAACAGACCTCTCTGGACAGATTTTTTATGTGACAGGGGTACAGTGACTCAAGCTGGTCAGCTGGTCCTAGTGCCAGTAAAATACAAAGAAGGGAAGTAACCCCAGAAAGGGCCTTGATACCTGAAGTCCATATGGAAGGGGATTCCCCTTCCAAACAATAACCTCTCCTCCTCCCTCTTCCCTCCTTGCCGTCTTCCATACGCCAACAAGAGTCTTCAATAAAGGTAAAAGTGATGTTAAATGTTCATTTATCCATTTCATTAGTCATTTATATTTATTTCTCATTGTTTTCTGTATGTAAAACTATAGTTATTCTCTCTAAAATGTATTTTTTGTTAATATTTTTGGGTGTCTGGAACGGATTAATTGGATTTACATTATTTCTTATGGGAAATATTGCTTCAGTTTTTGTACGATTCAGTTTTCGTCAGACTTTTTAGAACGGATTTTATCACGAAAACGAGGTCCGCTGTATATGTAAAAAAATTAAATATATTTTCATAATAAATAAAGCCATCCTACAGCACCACTCAACAGTGGAACTTGACTTACAAATTAGGTCTACAGACCTAGGCCCTAAGTTACTGTTACCTGATCAATAAGTCTACTGTAGTATTTAGAATGCAGCTTTCCTTCCCTTCCCTTCCCAATCTTGTTTGCCCAAGAATTTGCTCAGGCTACAGGTCTGCAAATGATACTATTTCTTTATAAAAATCAATGAAAAGTTGAGGAATTAGACACACATACAACACCTGGGCATCTTTACTGGAAGACATTTCACCAGCCAGTGGCTTTATCAACTCAATACAGAAATATCTGAAGCTGGTGAAATACCTCTGTACTGAATTGGTAAAACCACTGGCTGGCAAAACATCTTCAAACAAAGATACCCAGAGGTTGCATGTGTCTAATAGATCATCTTGTTGGTATTGTATACCAATATTGTAATGATCAATGAAAAATGTCTGAAATTGTGCAGCATTTCCATGTTGTTTATATTATATAGCTGCTAGAAATCTGGTATTCTAAGACTGTGTTTATTAATGTCCAATAATACATATGTCATAAGTGGAAGTCTGTCATGCTTGAGATACAATACAGAAATGAATTAAAAATAATAAATTCTATAATGTATCAAAATTTGTATATCAATATGACAACATAAAAGTCATCTGCAAAAGTAGGTGAAGGTATAACCAATGCATATTAACTGCCAGACTGGACACAAATTTAAAATTCAGAATCTTTGTTCTTCAGAAAAATCTGAATTTCAGAAACCATTCCAAATTTCAAATTTAAATTCTAAATCTTCCGTAATCTCCAACTAAAAGTATTTTTGAATAAGAGATGTTACTATGTATTAGTTACTTCTGCAGTGTTAAACAAGTTAACAGTTAAAAAAAAATAGCTATTGAATGTAAATTAAAAAACTGTAGAACTACCATAATTACTGCAAGGCTCTCCTTACAATACAGTACTGTACCATAAAAGCTAAATAATACACCATACCTATCTGGTTTCATTTCCCCACATATATTGATGTTATACAATAACTTCTGACTTGCCTTCCATGGTAAGGTGACACACATGCAGTAATACTGAACTTCATTCAACAATGTTCCACCCTCATAGCGAGTGCAACATACTTAATAAAAAAAAATAACCTGCACACGAGAGAGAAGCTTATGACGACGTTTCGGTCCAACTTGGACCACTTACAGTCACAAAAAGTCATTATAAGCTTCTCTTTCCTATGTGTAGATCCTTTGTGTATTGTTCCAGTCACAGTATTGTGCCATTTTGTTCTTTATAGTCAACAGAAGTTTCATGTAACTCCATATGTCATATCAGAAATAATTACTAGCTCTTTTAAGATCACATAGTGGGCAGTATTTAACAGAAATAAAAATTTAAATGTTAAAAATGAACATCTGAACTCTAAAATGCCATGGCAAATTCTTCTGCCTTTAAATGATTCATATTAAACAATAAAAGAAATTAAAGAGTAACCTATAGAGTATTACTGTATATTCTAATCCACCTACCTCCCCCCTTCCTTTCCCATACAAGTTGACAATTTTTCAAAAGTTGTCCCCAAAAATATTAAAATATATAATAAAAGCATGGATAAATCAGTGTCTGGAACTTCTATTGTATGGATCATGACGATTCCTACCAGACCTGTCATTGTGGCTGTGAAAACCACCATAATTATCACTGTACCTCTGGTGTCGAGAAGCACTGTCATGCCTTTCATTCTGCCTGCTATACCGGTCATCATTCTGCCTGCTATATCTGTCATCATTCTGCCTGTTACTGTGCTCAGTTCTCGGAGGGCCCAATCTGCTGTAGTCAAATCGACCTTGCTGTTGATGTATCTGAGCCAACATTTTAGAATTATCCTCAGCTTGTCTGTTGAAGTGAGACTTCATAGCTTGCATAGTTTCATTATCAAGAGATCTAGGCCTTCCAGTACTGTTGCCATGATGTCGATTTTGCCCTCCATAGTGAATTTCTCTCTGACTTGGATAGTGTCTGCCATAATTTACTGAGCCATCTCTATCAAATGTCTGATGCCTGGGAGCATTTAGCATTGGGTTGTCAGAGAGCAGGATAGGCTGATTAGCAGCAAGCAAAAGCACCTGTTTCCGAGCCATTTGTAGAACATTTATGGGTATATTACCAGCTGGTGCTCCCAGAAAACCTGGAGCAGCACCCATGAGGGACTGCTGCACACATCTCTGAGGAACAGCAATGTGTGCATTAGTTGAATAAAATGGATCAAGTGTATGTATACCTCCTGATCCTGAAGCAACACCTGATTGCTGCAGCTTTTGAAGGTATCGACTCTGTACCTTTAGATTGCGTTTGAAGAGCGGGATTCCATTCAGTAGCTCTATGGCATATGCCACAGACACATCATGCCGATAACAGACGAATGCAAAATTTTTTAGTTTTCCCGTTGCTCTGTCTTTAGGAATTTTAACATAGTGAAGAGGGCCAGCCTGAAAAAATAAAGTGTGTTAAGTACGTGGCCAAACATAATACGTGCCAGCTTTAAAAATAATCATCTTTACAATATTACAGCCAATTTCCACTTAATGACAGAGATAAGGATTGGAGAAATGGCTCATTAATCAAAAATTAAGAAAATCCCAATTCCCATTGACTTCTATGGTAAAACTAAAGATTCAGACATGGACAATAACTTTCCAAATTTAATTTCTGTTATTTTTTGTTTATGATGAAAATTTAAACTACATATTGTTCAATCATCCCTATAATTTCTGGGCTTCCTTCGCAGAGTTTTGATTTCTGGGTGCCCATTATTTTCAGACTTGACATACAATCCATAAATTTAAAACTAACTACTTGAGATTTCACCTAAACCATGATCAATGGTTTACTGGTAAATAATAAATAAACAAACTTTTATTTCCAAAAAAATGCAATTATAATACAAAATATGGTGACATTTGTTTCAAATATTGTGAGAAGTCCCTGTTATGCAGAGCCTTTCAGGCAGACTAAAACCAGGACTTAATTAAAACTGAATTTCATAGCTGTATTACTGAATTTAGATTATCTGAATGCTTAATAAATGTTGATATATATTACATAGATATGGTCTCTGAAATGCAAACTGAGCCCACATTTAAAAAAAAAATTATGCTGACAATTTTGTATTCACATATTTTAGTTTTGGGGACCTCCAGGCACATAACCTCCTGCAAATTTGAATGGGATGACCATATTGTACTGTACAATACTTGCCCTTGTATTTGCACCTCCCTCAATCCCATTTCCTTCAGTTGAATCTCACGCAACCCTTGTGCTATACAAGTGACCAGTTTTGAGAGTCTTCCCACTCCCACAGCCTGGCCTGGGGCCAGGCTCTTCTGCTACTTTCATGGTCAACTAAACTGTTGCTATTAGTGACAAAATGGCCCACATATCCCTCACAACTTGGTGGTTCTGGCACTTGGTGGAAGTTGTGATCAAGTTTCCTTTTGAATACCTCTATACTTATTCTGCTAGTTGAATAGCCAAGGTCCATAGATATGGGCCAAGATTATAATGCCACTGCTTTTTCCTGCATTTATTTTATACACTTCCTCCCATATCTCTCACTTCAGTACTTTGTTATACTAATGTGCAAATTTGGGACTAGGCCTCAAGTATCTTCCACATACAGCCTCTCCTCACTTACCGACGTACTCATTTACCAACAACTCAGAGTTACGACGAGCTTTCTGATGAGTCGTTATTGTATACTGTACGAGAACTTCAGTTAAGCATCTGAATCTCCTTCCTACAGCCACTCGGTACACAAGCTTTCAGTCTCCAAGACTACATATTTGTACAAATTTCCTGTTGTTTTTCCTCTTGGAAGAGGAAAAACAACAGGAAAATGGAAGAAGTACAAAAGAAGTTCATTGTAAAGGGGTTAGTGATGAGTCTCAGCATCAAGCAATTTCCAAGACTACATATTTCGTCTATAAATTAGTACTTTAATGTACATCCCATAGTAGGAGATAGAGTTAGAAGTGCAGCAGCACTTGGAAGAGGAAAAACAAGAGGAAAATGGAAGAAGTACAAAAGAAGTTCACAGTAAAGGGGTTAGCTGGCGTGTTCGTCTGTGTTTACATTCTCGGTGTATCGTGGCAGCTTAAGAAATGATTAATGGTAATAATCATAATCATAATAATAATAATAATAATCGCTCTGGAATGCTTTAACCCTTTGGGAATCCAATCCGTAGATCTACGTCACGAGCTCAGCTCACTCAGATAAGCTGTGAGCAGTAAATTTGGGCCTAGATATGAGAGAATGCATTTATGTGGTAAGTGTGCACCATATAAAACAAATCCTGCAGCAAGCAGTGAATGAAAAAAAAATGTGACTGTTTTATGGATTAAAACGCCGATTTTGCGGTGTATTTTCGTATGGTTTTTACAGTAGTATTTACGGTTTCTTGGTCTCATTTGATAGAATGGAAGATGTATTACAGAAATAGAGATGATTTTGATTGGTTTAAGTACTGAAAATAGCTTGAAATTGAGCTCAAATTAGTGGAAATGTTCGATTTTTGCTGATGTTCAAGGGTAAACAAATGACATCACGTGTCCAATACACATCAACTGGTGGGTCTAATATACGTTCACAAATGTGCTGATATTGTTTATACAATTATTACAATATTTTCATAACAGTAAATCTATTTTTTGGTATGAATAAAAATTCTTTATGTAAATCAAAAATCAAAATGGAATTCATCTGTAAAGCATGGAAACGTATAACTAATAAACAGAAGAAATGTTATTTTAGTGCCAGCAATGCCTGCTTTTTGTATTCTGGACCCTATTTTGAAATTGGAATACAGTGGAACCTAGACTTATGAGTGTCCCAACATACGAGTTTTTCGAGATATAGTGGAACCCCGAGTAACGAACACCCCGGAAATCGTACAATTATGTAAGTATAATATTGTAAGTGCTTTTGCAAGTGTATTTTTGGGGTCTGAAATGGACTAACCTACTTGACATTATTTCTTAAGGGAGTAAATTCGTTCGGTAATGGCACTTGAGCAGGCTTCTGGAATGAAGTTTTTACGTTACTCGGGGTTCCACTGTACGAGCCATCACTCGGTCAAGTTTTTGCTCCGAGTTATGAGCCAACATCGAATTACGAATGAGCTTCCCCCACTTTCCCCTCAGCCCACAACCTGAACACCTCACTTGTTTATCTATGATTTCATCCTCTTTCTTAGGACCCATGGTTAGAAAAAAGAAATTTGGCCAAAGCATGAGAGATATGCTTCCACAGCGAGATAAACAGTGCACTGAGCTGGCGGAGTTCTGAAGCTCTCGTTATTATTATTATACTAATTATTATATTTTTTTTTTTTTCAACAAGTCGGCCGTCTCCCACCGAGGCAGGGTGACCCAAAAAGAAAGAAAATCCCCAAAAAGAAAATACTTTCATCATCATTCAAAACTTTCACCTCACTCATATTCAAGTATTTTGTCCTGCCTCCAGAGAGCAGGAATTCTGCTGGAACAGATTAATGGCATTTCAATTAGTAATTTAAAAGAGGAAAATTGATTTGATATATGAGCAAATTGAGTTACAAGCTAGGTCATGGAACAGATTAAACTCGTAAGTCAAGGTTCCACTGTACAGTGGTACCTCGGTTTCGTACAGCTCCTAACTCAAACAATTATGTACGTGTATTATTGTAAGTGCTTTTGTAAGTGTATTTTTGGGGGTCTGAAATGGACTAATCTAATTTACATTTGTCCTTATGAGAAATTTGTTCAGTAACAGCGCTCAAACAGCATTCTGGAATGAATTATCAACAAAAATCGAGATACCACTGTATTTTGAACTTTGTGTGAAAGTGGCCAAATTACCAATTTCTGATCACTTTATTGGGTAGTTGAAATAGTTGATTGGGCAGTTTCTTGTGCTCAAGCGATAAAAGAGAAGTAGAGTGGACCCCTGGATTTTGTACAGCTCCCAACTTGAACAATTATGTAAGTGTATTTTTGGGGATCTGAAACTGACTAATCTAATTTACATTCATCCTTATGGGAACAAATTTGTTTGGTAACAGCACTCGAACAGCCTTCTGGAAAGAATTATTGACGAAATCCGGGGGTCCACTGTAATACTAGCGAAATAGCTAAGAATTTGGTTGACTGAAATAATGTAATTGGCCTAAAATAGGAGTCAAAGTGGACAAAATCACCAATGCGTAAATATCGCCGAAGCAGCAAAATTCACAATAGTGTAATTTCATCAATTCTCCATCAAATTTCATGCTTTTTGTTTTATTACCTTCAGAAAAAGATTCTCTACCATTTCATAAGAAAAAATAACAAATTTTTTTTTTTAAATTCTTGGACCCTCAAAGGGTTAAATGTCAGCTACCAAACCTATACGAAATACGTATCACATTCAAAGCGCTCCAGAGCAATTATTTATTATTATTAAAATTATTATAAATTATTATAAATTATTATAAATTATTATAAATTATTATAAATTATTATAAATTATTTTAAATTATTATTCTTATGATTTTTTTTATTGACTCTATGGTATCTTTTTCGGTGTATATACAGTGGAGCCCCGAGTTTCGAATGCCTCAACTATAGAACGATTCGAGTTTCGAACGCTTTTTTCGAACAAATTTTGTCCCGAGTATCGAACGTGCCCAGTGTTTCGAACCTTGTGCATACCAGACCTGTCCGCCCGGCGCCTGCGCCCATGGCCGTGTTGGCGTCATGAGTCAATCTAGCTTTGTTTATCCTCCAGTGAACATTACCCTGCGTGCTTTTCCAAACACTTCACAATTAATTAATTGTGTTTGGAGCTTGTTCATTAAGTGTGACTGTGAAATAAGCTACCATGGGTCCAAAGAAAATTCCTAGTGGTACCCCTGTGGTAAAGAAAGTGAGAAACGCCATAGACATGAAGAAGGAAATAGTACAAAAATACGAGAATGGTGTGCGAATTGCAGAGCTTGCCAGGATATATGGCAAAAACAAGTCAACTATCGCTTCTATCCTGGCAAAGAAAGAACAAACCAAGGAAGCTGATGTTGCGAAAGGTGTTGATATGCTAACCAAAAATAGACCAAAAATAGTCGAACAGGTTGAGAAGTTGTTGCTGGTGTGGATCAAGGATAAAGAGTTAGCAGGTGATAGTGTGTCGAAGACAATCATTTGTGAAAAGGCAAGGAAGTTGCATGCTGATCTTGTAAAGAAAATGCCTGGAACCAGTGCTGATTTTAGTGTTAGTGATTTTAAAGGCCAGCAGAGGCTGGTTTGACAGATTTAAGAAGCGTAGTGGCATACACAATGTGGTAAGGCATGGTGAGGCTGCCAGTTCAGACAAACGTGCAGCTGAAAAATTCATAACTGAATTTCAGGAGTACATAAAGACTGAAAATTTGAAACCCAAACAAGTGTTCAATTGTGACGAAACAGGCCTGTTTTGGAAGAAAATGCCCAACAGGATCTACATTACTCAGGAGGAAAAGGCACTGCCAGGACACAAGCCTATGAAAGACAGGCTAACTCTCTTGTTTTGTTCTAATGCTAGTAGGGATTTTAAAGTGAAGCCTTTACTGGTGTATCACTCAGAAAATCCCAAAGTGTTCAAGAAACATAATGTCGCCAAGAATAGATTGTGTGTGTTATGGAAAGCCAATCATAAGGCATGGGTCACAAGGCAAATTTTCAAAGAGTGGGTCCATGAAGAGTTTGCCCCAGTGTGAAAAAATACCTCCTGGAAAATAAATTGGACCTCAAGTGTCTCCTGTTACTGGACAATGCTCCTGCACATCCTCCAAACTTGGTAGACCTACTGTGTAAGGACTTCAGTTTTATAAAAGTGAAGTTCTTGCCTCCTAACACCACTCCTCTCCTCCAGCCCATGAACCAGCAGGTCATTTCTAACTTCAAAAAACTCTACACAAAAGTAGTATTTGAAAAGTGCTTTGAAGTGACTTCAGACACTCAGTTGACCCTAAGAGAGTTCTGGAGGAATCACTTCAATATCTACAACTCCATAGGCCTTATAGGTAAGGCTTGACTTCCAGGACTTTGAACTCTGCTTGGAGACAATTGTGACCAGGTTGTGTCCAAGAGAGGGATTTTGAAGGGTTTGAGGCTGACCCTGACGACCCTCTGCCTGTTGTGGAAGGTATTGTGGCATTGGACAAGTCCCTGGGGTTGGAGGTGAGTGGCGAGGATGTGGAAGAGTTGGTGGATGACCACAATGAAGAGCTAACCACTGAAGAACTGGAAGAGCTGGAACTGGAACAGCATAAGACCAGAGTTCAGGAACTTACTTCACAGGAGGAGGAAGAGGAAGTGGATGAGGTGCCTTCTTCAGAGATTAAGGAAATTTGTGCATTGTGGAATAAGGTGCAGGCATTTGCTGAAAAATACCACCCTGAGCAAGCTGAAACAAGCCATATCTGCAACATGTTCAGTGACAAAACACTGTCCCATTTTAGGGACATCTTAAAGAGGCGCCAGAAACAGAGGACAAACAGAGAACTTTCAAAACAAGGGAAATAATGCCGATGGTGACACTCTTCAAATCGCTAGTGCTCCCTCACTTAGAATACTGCTCTGTGCTGACGGCCCCGTTCAGGGCAGGAGAAATATCAGAGCTGGAACAAATTCAGAGATCGTTTACGGCTCACATCGAGCCATTGAAACATCTAAATTATTGGGAACGCCTTCAAGTCTTGAACATGTACTCATTGGAGTGGAGGAGAGAGAGATACATGATAATATATACTTGGAAAGTACTTGAGGGCCTGGTCCCAAATCTGCACACTGCCATAACAACATACTGTAGTGAGAGATATGGGAGAAAGTGTAAAATAAATCCAGTGAGGAGCAGGGGTGCGGTGGGGACAATACGGGAGCACTGTATTAACATCCGGGGTCCCAGACTATTCAACATCTTACCAGAAGATATCCGAAACATCGCTGGAACCAGCGTAGAAGCCTTCAAGAGGAAACTGGACAAGTATCTTCATCAGGTGCCATATCAACCAGGCTGTGATGGATATGTGGGGCAGCGGGCCTCCAGCAGCAACAGCCTGGTTGACCAGGCAAGCACCAGACGAGCCTGGCCCATGGCCGGGCTCAGAGAGAAGATACTCCTCTGAAAGGCTTCTTCAAAGGGTCAGAAAGCTGTATATCATAACCCTTAAGCCATGTCTATTTTTTCCAGAGTATTAGGGGTCCAAAGAACATTTTTTGACTAAAAGAATAGTTCTGGTTCCTTTAGTGGCCTAGGGTTAAAAGAAAAAAAAGGGAAGTTACCCCAGATAAGGACTTGTTACTTAAAATCTTTATGGAGGGGGATTCCCCTTCCAAACACTATGCCCTCCCTCACTCCTCCTCCCTATCTTCCAGATGCCATCAATAATCTTCAATAAAGGTTCTAGATGCTCTAGAAGACAAACAGAATGCAGATGTTATATACACAGACTTTGCAAAAGCCTTTGACAAGTGTGACCATGGTGTAATAGCACACAAAATGCGTGATAAAGGAATAACAGGAAAAGTTGGTAGATGTATCTATAATTTCCTAACAAGTAGAACACAAAGAGTAGTAGTCAACAGAGTAAAGTCTGAGGCAGCTAATGTGAAAAGCTCTGTTCCACAAGGCACAGTACTCGCTCCCATCCTGTTCCTCATCCTCATATCGGACATAGACAGGGATATAAGCCAAAGTGCCGTGTCTTCCTTTGCAGATGACACCCGAATCTGTATGACAGTGTCCACCGTTGAAGACACTGCAAGACTCCAAGCAGACATAAACCAAATCTTTAAATGGGCTGCAGAAAACAATATGAAGTTAAATGATGAGAAATTTCAATTACTCAGATACGGAAAACGTGAGGAAATTAAAATCTCATCGGAGTACAAAACTAATTCCAACCACACAATAGAGCGAAAAATTAATGTCAAAGACCTGGGAGTGATCATGTCAGAGGATCTCACTTTCAAGGACCATAATTCCGTAGCAATTGCATCTGCTAGAAAAATGACAGGATGGATAATGAGAACCTTCAAAACCAGGGATGCAAAGCCCATGTTGACACTTTACAAATCGCTTGTTCTATCTAGGCTGGAATATTGCTGCACACTAACTGCACCTTTCAAGGCAGGTGAAATTGCTGACCTTGAAAATGTGCAGAGAACCTTCACGGCACACATACCTGCGATAAACCACCTCAATTACTGGGAACGCTTGAAGTTCCTAAACCTGTACTCCCTAGAACGCAGGCGGGAGAGATACATTGTTATATACACGTGGAAAATTCTCGAGGGATTAGTACCAAACTTGCACACGAAAATCACTCCCTACGAAAGCAAAAGACTCGGCAGGCGATGCAACATCCCCCCAATGAAAAGCAGGGGTGCCACTAGCACGTTGAGGGACAACACAATAAGTGTCAGGGGCCCAAGATTGTTCAACTGCCTCCCAGCATACATAAGGGGGATTACCAACAAACCCCTGGCTGTCTTCAAGCAGGCACTGGACAGGCACCTAAAGTCGGTACCTGACCAGCCAGGCTGTGGTTCGTACGTTGGACTGCGTGCGGCCAGCAGTAACAGCCTGGTTGATCAGGCTCTGGTCCAACATGAGGCCTGGTCACAGACCGGGCCGCGGAGGCGTTGACCCCTGGAATTTTCTCCAGGTAAACTCCAGGTATGTTTATTTAAATGTTTATTTAAATGTACAGTTATTTATTAATAACTGTACTATGTATAATTGTTGTGTGTATGTAAAACTATAATTTATCTCATTAAAATGTATTTTTTGTGAATATTTTTGGGTTTCTGGAACGGATTAATTGTATTTACATTATTTCTTATGAGAAATATTGCTTCGAGTTTCGAACGTTTCGAGTTTAGAACTAGCTCCTGGAACGGATTAAGTTCGAAACTCGGGGTTCCACTGTATATGGAAAATAGTGATTCATTGTGTTTTTTATTCATCTCTATCACATCAGGTTGTCAAGTATACGGAAGCATTACTTTTCTCTCTTCATATAAGTAAATGAGAAAGTGGTATATTACCAATTAAAATGCTTACCTTATAGACTTAAATGTTAAATCTAATATATTTTTCTTTATTTTCAGATTATTAATATGTCTAGAGGCTGCATAAATTCACCAGACATATTTTGCTATGTTTGTGGGCAATTCACCCCTTCAGATTTCTGGAGCAACATTACTCCTTTATTGAAGTGCTGCTACTTTGCTTATTTTGGCTGCAAACTTGGAGACCAGGACACACCATTTGCACCACACAAAGCTTGCAAGAGTTGCATCAGTAAGCTCCAAATGTGGTCAATTGGAAAACTTAAATGTATGCCCTTTGGAGCACCAATGGTATGGCGGGAGCAGATGAACCACCATGATGACTGCTACTTTTGTATGACTAAAGTAGCTGGATTCAACAAGAAGACTAAAGATCGCATAATATACCCAAATATTCCTTCAGCAATAAGACCTGTTCCACACTGAAGATATTGCTGTACCTGTGCCACCTGAGACATGGCAAATTTCATCAGAGTCTGATATCAGTGATTCTAAGGAGATGGAAGTAGACTATGAACCACCAACAAATGACGATCCCAAACCCTTCAACCAAGTTGAGCTCAACGACTTGGTGAGAGACTTAACCTTCCAAAAGAAAGTGCAGTTACTTGGCTCTAGACTGAAGGAACACAGGCTTCTAGCTCCTGGAACAACATTCACTTGGTACCATCATCATGAAGCAGAATTCACTCAGTTCTTTGACAGAGAGGAATCTTTAGTTTTCTGTTCAAATATTTCTGGCCTTATTGAACACTTGGGGATGTCATACAAAGCAGATGAATGGAGACTCTTCATTGATTCTTCTAAAAGAAGTTTGAAGGCTGTACTTTCTACAATGGCAACACAGCTGCATCTGTGCCAATTGGCCATAGTGTCCAAATGTCAGAAACTTACGCAAATATGAAGACACTAATCTCTGCAATCAAGTACAGTGGAACCCCGGATTTCGTACTTAATCCGTTCCAGAAGGGAGCATTTTTTTTTTTTAGTTGCACTATCTTTAATGGTACATCATTTTTAACCCTTTCAGTGACAATCCCATTATATCACTGCTTTGAAGCCAGTGCTGGTCCCGTAGTATGACGCCTCATTAGTGTGAGCTGAGTGCACTAACAATCGAGCTAAGCCTCTGTCAACATCATTTTTATTGCTTTTTATTTTATTCATGGCAAAACGTTCTTGAGAGTCGTATATTGCCTGGGAAAAGCAAGACAATGAACTTCAACCCAAAGGGAGTGCTAAACCCGTAGGGATCATACAACGCCTGGGGGGGGGATGGAAGGCATTCGAATTCGCTGCAAGGAGCTCAGGTCCAGTTCTTTAGATGAAGAGCCCCTCACCGGCGTCAAGGAACCTCCCTTGAGTGAACAAGGTAAGATATTACCTGTAAGAAGAGCTCGTACAGAAGTTCTTGCGTTACTCTCTCAGGGTCGAAGTTGCCCACCCACACTGTTCTACTCTCGTCGTCCATGTCTCCCCTCTGGTGGTGGATGCGTGTTTTTTGTGCTTCTTCTGATGTGTCCAGTACCTGTGGCAAGCTTCTGTCTTGACACAAACGCTTACATAAGTCTCAAGAGAAAAACTTCTTCCAGATAAGCGCAGAGTAACACGAAGCCACTGAAGCCTCCGTCATAAACAATCAACTGAGAACTTATATTTCAATCTCATTGAAAACATTTTTTTAATTTTTTTTCTTCTCCTTTTTGCAATTTTCATAAATATTTCCTTTAGAAGCTAATACCAACAAGTTTATTTAATGCAATGGCTTTTCTATTCTTAATTTCAGAGATCTGTTTTTATAGCATTGTCAGTGACTGAGCTGAAGGGAAACGAACATTAAAATTAAGGATTAAAATCAAAATAACCTGTTTATATAAGGCCAGAATACTAAATGGTTATAATCATAACCAGAATTTGTAAATGGGTGGAGGGGTAAGCCAGCGGAAGGCCTTAGTTAAATGCCCTAAAGCTCCAGCTGCCTACCTAACCTAAGTTAATTTATAGAGAAATATTTTTTATTATTAAACAAAATTGAATATACCTCATTGCAGAGTTACCCCTAATCTATATGAAACATTTTACAATGATAGATAAAAGCTATCGTGGTATCTACGAGGCTATCTTACCCCCAGCGCCCGAGATGCATTGCATAACTAGAAGGCTCCTCCTTGTACGAAAATACCATTGTAAAACAATAACTGTAGAACTATGTATCTTCTTTTAAAATAAAGATTTTATTTGTTTATCTGGTTTATTATCCAGTGAGTAGTATTTCATGGCTTGGTTAGTAGCGTCCTCAGCTCACACACTGAATGTTCGTGGTTCGATCCCCGTTGCTGCCACTGTTCACCTAGCAGTAAGTACCTGGGTGTTAGCAGTAAGTACCTGGGTGTTAGCAGTAAGTACCTGGGTATTAGTATACCTGGAGTATACCAGGAGAGAGTTCCAGGGGTCTGTGACCAGGCCTCATGTTGGATCAGAGCCTGATCAACCAGGCTGTTACTGCTGGCCGCACGCAGTCCAACGTACGAACCACAGCCTGGCTGATCAGGTACCGACTTTAGGTGCCTGTCCAGTGCCTGCTTGAAGACAGCCAAGGGTTTGTTGGTAATCCCCCTGATGTATGCTGGGAAGTTGAACAGTCTTGGGCCCCTGACACTTATTGTGTTGTCTCTCAACGTGCTAGTGGCACCCCTGCTTTTCATTGGGGGGATGTTACATCGTCTGCCGAGTCTTTTGCTTTCGTAGGGAGTGACTCTCGTGTGCAAGTTTGGTACTAATCCCTCGATAATTTTCCACGTGTATATAATAATGTATCTCTCCCGCCTGCGTTCTAGGGAGTACAGGTTTAGGAACTTCAAGCGTTCCCAGTAATTGAGGTGGTTTATCGCAGTTATGCGTCATTGATGTCAGGCCTAGCTGACATCAATGACATCTACTATATAGAAAGCCGCTTGTTATGCAGAGCATAACTTGTATACTTCGATCATGTCTCCCCTCATTCTTCGTCTTACAAGTGAATGTAATTTTAGGGTCTTCAATCTTTCTTCATATGGAAGATTTCTAATGCAATGTATTAATTTAGTCATTCTACGCTGAATGTTTTCTAACAAATTAATATCCATTCTGTAATATGGAGACCAGAACTGAGCTGCGTAATCTAGGTGAGGCCTTACTAACGATGTATAAAGCTGTAATATAACCTCTGGACTTCTGTTGCTTACACTTCTTGATATAAATCCCAGTAATCTGTTTGCCTTATTACGTACGCTTAGGCATTGCTGTCTTGGTTTAAGGTTGCTGCTTACCATAACCCCCAAGATATTTAACTTATAAGTGCTTGGGTTATGGACACTCCCAAGCTTCAGAACCTTGAATAGCAAAAAAGGCACAATACCGTGACTGGAACAATACACACACAACCCGCACATATAAAAAGAGAGGAGCTTACGACGACGTTTTGGTCCGACTTGGACCATTTACAAAGTCACATTAACACGAAGGACGATCGAATCGAATAAGTTCAGGTAAGATCCCAATGGGATGAGCGGGGAAGACGGTACAGACGAAGAATAGCGCTGGAGAGGAGTCTTCTTAGTCGTAGAAATAGAGCTAGGGCTTAACCCAGCAGCTAAGGCGATCGTGGGGCAGACTTGAGATCAGGAATAGCAGGCTCTCCTGTTGATGAGACTTCTGTGGGGTGAGCGGGGAGGACGGGACAGGCAAAGATTAGCGGTAGTGAGGAGTGTAGAGGTTGAGCCAGGACAGGTGGAAGGGGTATTTATAGGCAGGCAGACAGGGGAGGGCACAAGAAAGTGGTGGAAGGGGTAATGGAGGTAGTAGTGATAGTGGTAGTGGTAGTAGTAGTAGTGGAGTCAGTCATAATCTAGGAAAGGAGCACTGCAATGAAGCAGGCGGCCCGCATAGGGTAAGAACAAGAACACAGTGGGGGAAAAAATGAAAATAAAATAAAAGACAAATACAAGGCAAAAGAAAAGAAAGAAAACCCAGAGGAGAAATGAGAAAGAGGAGAAGGGAGAAGAGATAGAAGGGGAAGGAATCAGGTTAAGTCACGGGTGTTCTGAAGTTTGGAGCATTTAACAATGTAATGGGAGAGGAAAGCATCTACAGAGACATAGCCAGGGCTAAGATTCATACAGGGAAAATTGTGTATAAGGGAGGATTCAACCAAACGGCGACTGTGAAAGTTGGACGTAGGGTAGACACTTTAAGCAGAAGACCAATCAATAGGATGACTGATCTCTGACATGACAAAAAAGAGCATTATTAGTGTCGGCAAGCATTTATCAACATTGAACTGCATCTGCCACTTTTCTGACCAGGAATTGAGTCTGTCTAAATCCTCCTGAAGTTCCCTGACATCTACGTTTGAATCAATTATCCTACCTATCTTCGTGTCATCGGCGAATTTGCTCATATCACTAGTAATAAGAACATAAGAATGGAGGAACACTGCAGAAGGCCTACTGGCCCATACAAGGCAAGTCCTTATCAAAACCACCACTACCTAAGAATTTACTCCTGTACTCACGACACTAATCAAACCCAGCCCCTCCCACTCATATATTTGTCCAATCTCTTTTTAAAGCCACCCAAGGTCCTAGCCTCTATCACCCTACTCGGAAGATTGTTCCACGCATCTACAACTCTGTTCGAAAACCAGTACTTGCCTATGTCCTTTCTAAATCTAAATTTATCCAATTTAAATCCGTTATTTCTGGTTCTTACTTGGTTCGATATCCTCAGTATTTTATTAATATCTCCTTTGTTTATGCCCATCATCCACTTGTACACCTCGATGATATCTCCCCTCATTCTACGTCTCTCCAGAGAGTGGAGATTCAATGCTCTAAGTCTATCTTCATACGGGAGATTTCTTATATTGTAAATCATTTTAGTCATTCTTCTTTGTATGTTCTCCAATGAATCTATATCCATCCTGTAGTAAGGAGACCAAAACTGAGCTGCATAATCCAAATGAGGTCTCACTAGTGATGTATAGTAATGTATGTATAGTAATTCCCTCATCAAGGTCATTGATATATATTATAAACAACAACGGGCCTAAGACTGATCTCTGTGGAACACCACTTGTTACAGATCCCCACTCGAATTTAACCCCATTTATGCACACTCTCTGCTTCGTAAAAGGACACAAATGCAACTAATGTGAGATTTTATTGTGGCAACGTTTCGCTCTCCAGGAGCTTTGTGTCCTTTTACTTAACATATTGTCGGTAATTCTACCAATATTATTACACTCTCTGCTTCCTATTGGTGAGCCATGACTCGATCCATGACAGCACTTTCCCCCCAATGCCATGAGCTGCCACTTTCTTTAACAGTCTCTGGTGCGGTACTCTTTCAAAAGCCTTACTAAAATCTAAATAAACAATATCGAATTCTTTATCGTGATCAACAGCCTCAAAAAGCTTTACTAAAGAAGGTTAATAAATTATTTAGGCAGGAACGCCCCCTCATGAATCCATGCTGAGTATCATTAATCAAATTATGGTTATCTAGATGGCTTCTAATAATATCAGCTATAATTGACTCTAGTAATTTACGAAGATTTAATCGACTGATGTGAGCCACATCCTGGGAAAGGACCTGAAAAAGAACCCAAATAGGAATGTCATACTTCTTGGCTTTCTTGGGTTATTTTATGTTATTACCCTTTCTGGGTTACTAATCCAGATACACTCTTTTTCTAAAGTTTTCTATGCAGCTCTTGATTTAACCTTGTAAAATGTTGCATAGATCAGGAAAGCCTCACAAGCCTTCATAACTGTCGTAGCTAGTGAGCCCAAAGTGGAATGCTTGACGGTATCCTCATCGTTTTACAGAAGTCTCCCACTTCAAATTGACAAATTTCATTACTTTACCCAAAAGCTCTTCCTATGTGAGGGAATATGAGAAGCCCATCCCGCGCGATGGGTATTTTAGATCAACATAGTTCTTTCTCTAAATTTGTTAAATTGTTTTATTAGTCAAGCCGCCTAGAAGCATATTTTCTAAACCCGGAGGACAAACCGGACAAAAACACCCATTCCTTTGGCCAGTATATGATCCGGGTCATTCTGGAGCATTGTAATGACAAACAAATTATTTGCGCCTATGTTTATCTCATAAGGAAAAACATTTTATTTATATGACACTGAAAGTGGAACCAGGATCAAAATTACTATGGAACAACATGCAGAATGAATTAGATTATTCTGATTGACTGGTTTACAGTACACATCAAATTGAAGGGAGTTGCTGGTATTTTTTTTTTCATAAGGACGTCGAGAAAAATAATTGTTGTTATTCTCTTCTACGATGAACTGAATGGAAGGATCAATAACTGGTAGGTAAGACACATAGGAAACAGTTAGGCAACTTTATTCCGAAACGTGGAATAAAGTTGCCTAACTGTTGCCTATGTGTCTTACCTACCAACCTGTCGGTATTGCATACCATTTTGATATTCACAAGGATCAATATTGTTGAAATCATCTATGAACGGGAAGAGAGCAATTGTGCTAGGTGCGATGATAAGGATGTCATTAACATACCTCATCTAGGATAGTAAACAGTGATGATGTCATGAAGTCTCTCGATCTCAAGGATCTCTATGCAGATATTCAAGAGGACCTCGCTGATTCTAGACCCTATGGCCATATCCGTGTGCTGCTTGTAAAGTTGGTTTAAAGTAGAAACGGCTGTCGTCCGAGACTTGTCATAGAAGGTGGCGAGACCTTGGTTGGTTGAGATTTTGGTAAATAATGAAACAGTATCCAAACTGGCGAGCTTCTTGTGCAGTGTGACAGTGTCCCTGATCTTAGATAGAAGGTAGTTGGAGTGCTAGATTTGTGTATTATTTATAGGGCCAAGCATATAAGAACATAAGAAAGCAGGAACACTGCAGCAGGCAGGCTTACTGGCCCATGCGAGGCAGGTCCAAGTCTCCTACCGGCTTAAGCCAATGCCCTAACCTAGTCAGGTCAGGTCACATTCACTTAAGGAAGGAACACGGCATCTGACCTAGTAGCACAAGCTAGTCAGGTCCAACTCACACCCCCTCATGTATTTATCTAACCTATTTTTAAAACTACACAACGTCTTAGCTTCTATGACGGTACTCGGGAGTTTGTTCCACTCATCCACAACTCTATTACCAAACCAGTGCTTTCCTATATCCTTCCTGAATCTGAATTTTTCCAACTTAAAGCCATTTCTGCGAGTCCTGTCTAGGCTAGATATTTTTAGCACGCTATTTACATCCCCTTTATTTATTCCTGTTTTCCATTTATACACCTCAATCATATCGTCCCTAATTCTACGCCTTTCTAGAGAGTGCAGATTCAGGGCCCTCAGTTTATCCTCATAGGGAAGATTTCTGATACATAGTATCAACTTTTTTAGTTTTTGCCAGAACTCCTGCCAATTTGTAAGGATTGCTGCCTGTGTCTGAAGTGATGGTTCCGATGAAACCCACAGGCTTGTGGGTTGAAGGGAAGCCATACTTGCAAGCCCCTGGACGGTGGGTAGCAGGTCTGCAAATATTCTGTTTTGGGTTGAGCAAATATTCTGTTAGTGGGACGGATTGTGAAGGACATGCCTAATATGGGCCAACAGGCCTGCTGCAGTGTTCCTCCTTTCTTATGTTCTTATGTTCTCTGATTAGAATGTTTAAAAATACTTCTTGAGTTATGAAGAAATTTTTTGTGAGATTATTGTATATATACACTAGGACGTCATTATACGCACAAACACTACTGGCAACTCATACATCCATCAATCAATAAATCCACTAATCAATATGATCTCATAAGAACATAAGAAAGGAGGAACACTGCAGCAGGCCTGTTGGCCCATACTAGGCAGGTCCTTCACAATCCATCCCACTAACAGAATAGTTGCCCAACCTAATTTTCAATTCTACCCAAGAAATAAACTTTGCAGATTCTATTAACTCAAGTGCGAGTCCTCAAGACCTTATTTATATCCCCCTTATTAAGAACATAAGAAAGGAGGAACACTGCAGCAGGCCTGTTGGCCCATACTAGGCAGGTCCTTCACATTCCATCCCACTAACAGAATATTTGTTCAACCTAATTTCCAATGCTACCCAAGAAATAAGCTTTGATAATTTTATTTACTCATGTGCAATTCCCACTCAAATCCAACCCCTTTCACTCATAAATTTATCCAACCTAAATTTAAACTACCCAAGGTCCTTGCTTCAATAACCCTACTAGGCAGACTGTTCCACTCATCAACTACCCTATTTCCAAACCAATACTTTCCTATATCCTTTCTAAATCTAAACTTATCTAACTTGAATCCATTATTGCGGGTTCTCTCTTGGAGAGATACCCTCAAGACCTTATTTATATCCCCTTTGTTAATACCCATTTTCCACTTGTATACATAAGAACATAAGAACATAAGAAAGGAGGAACACTGCAGCAGGCCTGTTGGCCCATACTAGGCAGGTCCTTCACAATCCGTCCCACTAACAGAATATTTGCTCAACCCAATTTTCAATGCTACCCAAGAAATAAGCTTTGACAATTCTACCCACTCATGCGCAGTCCCACTCAAATCCAACCCCTCTCACTCATGAATTTATCCAACCTAAATTTGAAACTACCCAAGGTCCTAGCT